>VXBW01006525.1:1810231-2042565 GCA_013400375.1 Thinocorus orbignyianus
CCCGGGGGAGGTAAAGGAAGGCTGCGGCGCTGCCGACAGGTCGTGGGTGCTCCAATGGTCTTGTTCCCCGTTTAAACCCAGCCGGAGGAGGTAACTCGTCCCTCTGTGCCCACTTGCCGTCCTCGGCCGAGCAGCTTCCACTGCCGGGGCGGGGGGTGCTGCTCCCACCCTCTATAATACACCCGCTGAAGTGCATTATAGAATCATAGAATGGTTAGAGTTGGAGGAAACCTTCGAGATCATCGAGTTCCAACCCCCCTGCCATGGGCAGGGACACCTCCCACCAGACCAGGTTGCTCAAAGCCCCATCCAGCCTGGCCTTGAACACTCCCAGGGATGGGGCAGCCACAGCTTCTCTGGGCAACCTGTTCCAGTGCCTCACCACTCCCACAGGGAAGAATTTCTTCCTAATATCTAATGTAAATCTCCCCTCTTCCAATTTAAAACCATTACCCCTTGTCCTGTCACTAGACTTCCTGACAATGAGTCCCTCTCCAGCTCTCCTGTAGCTCCCTTCAGATACTGGAAGGCTGCTATCAGATCTCCCCGGAGCCTTCTCTTCTCCAGGCTGAAGAGTCCCAGCTCTCTCAGCCTGTCTTCATAGGAGAGGTGCTCCATCCCTCTAATCATCTTGGTAGCCCTGCGCTGGACCTTTTCCAGCAGTTCAATGTCCTTTCTATGTTGAGGACTCCAGAACTGGACACAGTACTCCAGGTGGGGTCTCACAAGCGCACAGTTAGAGGGGGAGAATCACCTCCCGTTGCTGGTCACGCTTCTTTTGATGCAACCCAGGATATGGTTGGCTTTCTGGGCTGCCAGCCCCTTCCAAAAAACCCCTCTTTAGGCACAGGAATGCGAGAGGAATTTTTATTTACGAAAGGTGTTTGGATGAAAATTTCTTAAAAGTCAAAAAAAGACGTTGCAAGTTCACGGCAGTAAGGACATAAAATATAACAAATTGCACAAAATATTAACACTGATCATACAATATTTCAAAGATTAACAGGCATGTGCTAAAGAAACTGTAGAGTCTAGAAATATCCCAAATATATCTAGTTTACAGATTGCTGTACAAAAAGCAGTTATAAATACTTCACGTCTAGAAAAAATACACAAAACCTTTGAAATAGACTTTCCCTTACATATAAACAACCTTTGTAGAAAAAAAAACAACAAAAAACACCCAACACATGCCATTCCCCTGGCTCCTAGGTATGTCTGAACTGGTTAGCACCAACATAGTCATAGAACTGTCCAGGTTGGAAGAGACCTCTTGAAGAGTGTCACCAACAGGAGTTGAGTTTTGACTTTTTTTTTTTTTTTTTAAATTATTTTAGCGTTTACATCTAATGAAGACCAAACAAGGACTACAAAAGATAACGCAAAAAATTAAAAAGGGTACATTCAGGAACTGATTGGAAACAAGCCCAGCATGGGTTGGGAGCGGAGGAGCTGCCTCGCAGCTGGAAGCAGAAGGTGGTTCGTGGAGTTCTTGTTCCTCTGAGGCTCCCATTTGTGTCAGCAGTGAATTAGTTTGACCCCAATCTTTCAAACAGTTATGCATGTGATTGATGAAGTCAACACCAGCAGTATCAGGCCTTTTACTCTATTCATTTTCTCACCATGTCAAAAGTCAAAGCCCTTTGGAAATAAGACGTCTGTTGTGAAGTCGCAGTAACCAAAATGCACATTTCCCTAGAACACCTGTATGGAATTGCACTAAGAATAAAAAATGAAAGTATGTTTTGTAACAGGGAGCCGAAGACAGTTTGTTACAGACAATTTGGCAGGCTCAGGTTCATGGTAACGCAGTGTTTCTACATACAGTTTTAAGACTAGAACAATTATAAATCTTTTTTAAAAAATCTACTAACTTTTCGTGTTAATATTAACATCGATTTCTTTAAGTTAGTCATCTGCCATTACAGGAGCATAGCACCAATTTATTATTTATTGCTGTCATTTATCCCTACAAATATATTTTCCCAAGATATTTACAGCTGTACAAAATATTCACAAAAGTGCAAAATTAAGACTCTTTTCTGCGTAACCATTCCTCGTGTTCCGTGTCGCGTCAGAGGCAGCGCAGTGTCTGCCGTCTTGCCTTTCTTATTGCTTGGGGGGGGACAAGCCAGAGCCCCCTGCCACGAGTACGGCCATCCGGGGGGAGAACTTTGATCCTGCCATCTCTGCTCCCCCCTTGTTCCTTCAGCTCCGTGAGGTGCCGCAGTCACGGCCCGCTGGGAAGCGTCTCTATATGTCATTGGAGCCTTGGCTGGCGCAAGAGGAGAAGCTGTCGTATAGAGAGTCGCTCAAGGATTCTAAATTGTCCACGTCCTGCCTACCCGAGCTATTTAAGGAAGCTTCTTCGTTCTTTCCATTTTCTTCCTTCTGTCCTTCAACCTTGTTCAGACAGTTCTTCTCTTTTTCTAATAAAAGTACGTTATTGCTGTTAAATTTATTGAGAGACTCCAGGGAAATTTTAGATAATCTATTCTGGGAATCCTCTTTTGTTTCTTCAGTTTGCTTCAATTTCTGTAATAAGCGAGGGAAATATTAGAAACATATTTCTTAGAAAAATAAAGTTATCCTACTGTACACCATTAATTTCTGCCTTTCCAAAGTTCACAGGGTTAACGGAAACAGATTGTTCAATGCTTAAATCTCTGTTACAATCAAATAGACCATTAATGTCCATTTCAGGATAAATCATAATGTATGTTAACTTAGGATAAATCACAACTCATGATTCTGCTGAGACAAACAGGACTTCATTTACAAACCAGTTGAGTGCTGTTAACACCTTAAGTAGCAGATCCTGTGTACACATGTGTTAAGCATCTCCACATCTTCACAGTCCTTTATACCTCCTCCTTTAAGAATACTTTGGGGGGGTATGTTTAAACAGGCATTTGTTTAAGTGGAGTTTGGAGTCTACTAAAAAAAACGGTGCATAGACACATTCAAAGGAGAAAATAGCATTTTCCATAGATTACAGGCACAAATGAAACTTGCTAGAGAATAACCTCACGCTTTGCATGTATAAGCCTATCGATTTCCACCGACCCAAACCCTCTCTAATAGACAAGAAAGCAACAAGACAGGAAATTATACTGAACCGGGCCAATCCCCACAGACCAGAATCAATCAGATATTGGCCAGGCCTACTCAGAGAAGTGCTGTAATTCTGCGGGAACACTGGGCAACGTATTAGCACATTATATTAAAAACGCACAGTAGGATTATAGAGGAGTAATTTTATCTCTTTGTCAGCCACTGGCATTTTCAATCAGAGATCTGACCAAGGAGTAGTCAGGGAACTGAGCTGGGAGCAGTTCAATAAAAATGACCCACCGTTCATACACAGGGGGCTTCACAATCTGTGCAACTAACTCCTCTTACAGATAATATTGTTGCATGAATATAAGAGAACATTTAGTGGGTTTGCATTCAGCATCCAATGACCTCTGGCAAAGGGAAGATGCAAGGAAGTTGAGATAGGCTATCAGACTGCAAGCCGTTCCTCAGTTTTGGTATTACCATCAGACAGTGAAGGCTCAATCATTAAATTACTGTCAACCCAAGACATTAATATTTAGGTTTAGACAGAAAATGAAATGATATTTTAAGCACACTGAATATAAAGCACGGCCAGATGTATGCATGATGTGGGTCATTGCGTAGGCAGTTGTAAAAAGGGTCATTAGAGTTTTTTGAAAAATTAAAGGTTCAAGTAAGTCAAGTGTTGTGCACACTATGCTGCTTATCCCTGGAAATCTTGAGCAAGAAGACGACAAACTGTTACACAGTTTGATTGCTTGTTTTTATGGCTAGTTAGACAAAAATCGAAATGCCAGTCCAATGACTGTTTTTGTTGTGATCCTGTCATATTTCATAAGCTGATAACGCCTGGATTGGGTTAGTATTTCTATCAAATGTTTCAAATGAACTTAAGCAAAGGAACAGAGATGCTAAAGTCTTGGGAAATGAAAATTTTCTGTTTGCTTCATTAATTAATCTTAATTCTAAAAGGTTTTATGTTATGTTATATTAGATTCTGATTTTAGATGACAATTAAAACTGAGGTCTTCAATATCTGTAATTACAATGTTTTCAAAATAGAGCAATGTAACCCTGAGTAACTGGAACAAACACAAGTTTAGGACCCTTCAATAGAAATTTTCCACAATTTCAGCTTAAAATGGTCTTCCCTTTGCTCTCATTTGATATATTATACAATCCTACTGAAACAGTTGTTTCCCTTCTCTGAAAGCCAGATGAGAAAATTCTCAGGCATGGCATCAATAACATATATATTAGCACTTTTTCCTCTTCAGAGTACTAAACCTGAAGTACTTTATTATATGACAGACTAAATGATTTTTCTGTGTGTATATTTCCCCCACTCCACAGCTTTTCTTTAGATAAATTGGATGTGGCCGCTTAGCACAGACTTGGGGCTGCGAGAACTCAATACTGGTCTTAGTGAGGTCTATGGTAAAAATTTTATTGATTCAAATGGGGCCAATTTCAACTCCTGGGTAGGAGGAGCAGAGTCACCTGGAGCAATTGTCACACAGGGCAGCCTGGGTGATGTTTCAAAATGAGAGCAGGATCTCTGTCTGGCTGAAGGGCAGGTTTAAACCATGGAACAGGTTGGAATGAATTCAGTGGTATGTTCTGCATATATAGAGTATCAATAATTTATTATACTCTACAAGGGCAACCTAGACTACAATCCTACTTTAATCACACCCTAGTTTGTCTTTTAATCTAAGGCTATAAAATATATTTGAGAAACTGCAGGGAACAAAACTATTCTCTACAAATTTTAAGTAAAATCCCTGAATCAAAAGAAAGTGAAGGGAAGCGAAGCCTATCAGTGAAACCCACTGGCAAAAGACACAGAGCAGTGAATAGTACGTCTATGATACATCAAGAATTCAAGAAAAAAGTAATTCTAAAAGTTGTAGTAAAATTTATTACCAAAATAGACAGAAAATTCAGAAATAAGTAATGGATTTCTTTGGATATACAGTTGTCCTTTTTAGACTTCTTAATGTTTGGGGTTTTTTCAGTAAAAAAAAATATCTTTTCCTTTCTTTAATGCATTACTGCAAGAGTATATGAAGGTAATGCTCATGTGATATGGACAGCAATACTTTACATTTTTTCATTTGATGTAGGTGTAATTTGCTCAGTTACAGCACACTGTTTCAGGCATAGTATTATTCTAGGAGCTAGGGCCACCTATCGCTAATTTTATAATCAGGTAAGAATGTGTTCTCATCTGGATGGGACTTTTGCTAGGGGATATTAATATGCTAGAACTGTACGCAGATATCAGAGGTACAATATGTACAATCTGATGTTATCTCACGATTTTATTAGTACAGCTGCACTTAAATCTGGCCATTTTTGTGTTAAATCGTGTATGAAATACAAATATTTCTGTAGTCAGAAAATTAAAATTAGATACTCTAGTCCTTGACACATGGGAGAAAACTCATCTTGAGCTCCGTGACCAAAAATAAAGAAAACTTTAAGCAGAGACATTAATGTAAGACTCTGCATGAGCAACAAATCATTTTCTCTCACAGTAACAGAATTATGTACATTCCTAGAATTGGAAAGTCACTGATAATTTCTTTAAACTCGGTGTGCCAGAACAAATGTTACCCCAAGTTCTTTAAGAATTTTTTCTGTAGTTACTATAGATACGATTTGGAAAAATTACCAAAGAGAATTTATTTAGATTCATCCTTAATTAAAGTTTCCTATTTTTCATGGCAGTTACAACAGCTGCTAGATGAATCAAAAGGCAAAACCAAAGCAGCGATTATTAGAATTTGTTTGATAAATTGTGTATGTGTATTAGTAGTGTCTTTAGTTTTGTCGATTTGTTTCTGACCTCAGTAGAGTCACAGAAGTAACAAAGAATAAGGGTTAGCCCAAAGATATTAGTATTGTGCATTCTAAAGTAATCAGTTCATTCATGCATCTGAGAGTCTCACTAATGGGAACCTGTAGCCTTTCCCGCGGACAGAACACTTGGCACCACCTCAGTTTTCATGTCCATGAAAACTGGGTGACATTTGGTAACAGTGGAATGAGCACCTGATCTCTAGGTCATGGGTTCCAATCAAATCTTTCCTACATTAGTAGTGACTTTCTGCATAATGAACAGGTGACTTTATCACCACAGGAAAAAGAAAAAACAGGAGCTGGTGATTTTGTTCAGTGTTGCTAGAAAAACCAAGGTGGGACCAAGAGTACGTGCTTGCTCTCAGACAGGATTCTTCTCAGAAGTAATACTTAAAGCCATTTCAGCCTGAAGGTGTTGACTTTGCTGCTGACTGTTCTGCATCTGCTCTATGAATAAATAAGGTGTCTGCTGCATTCACTGTGGTCACTTAGATGTTTTCCTAAGTATTGACTTAAAGAAAAAGAGAAAAAGATGTAGTCACAGGTTTTGGTCTAAGCAAATAATAATATGCTCAGTGCAGAAAAGGACTGCGATTTTCACATTGCCTCTGTGAATGCATTAGCCCAAGCTAAACAACAACGTATAGCTTGTTTTACTTATACTAACTATATTTTTGTATAGAAAATCCATACTGTTACAGCCTTAGGGTACAACAAGCATTTCTTGTTCTACTCTGTGTATATGGAGAGCTTCCCACCACTGGAATTTTGTAGCTAGTCAGTATGGAGTGCTCTATACCACCTGAGAGCAGTGACTAGTTGTCAGAAGAGGAGAAACTCTATCTGACATAATACAGACGTTCATCACGAGTCACATCACTTTGAAATAAACTCATGAGTCATGAATCAGAATAATGTTTCTTTGTTGGCAACATCCTAAAGGGAATAACTAAAACCCATTAGTGATATAATAAAATCTGGCATGTCACTTCAAGCACAGCAAATTAGGAAAACAAAACTGGCCTGCAGTTACACTGATACATTATAAATAGGTGTTATTTCTACATTAATACATCAAACTAGATTATTTTTAAACTATAAAAATGAGAGGTTACATGTGGGTAGAATGAATTTTCAGTGCTGCATGATCAAGGACCAGTCACAACTGTGGCTGTTGTGAATGGCACAAAGATTCTGCAGGTCCAAAAGGAAGGATGGGCTGGTTCCCAGGCACAAAGGATTCACAGCTGGGACAAAGAACGGAATGCAACAGCCAGTCCATCTCCCCTGCATGGCAACATGCAGGAGCTCTTGATTGCCTGGAGGTCAGGCTATGCTTATAAGGCATTCCAGAGCCCAATATTGGCAATGAACCATTCTGTGGGATAAATGTATTTTCCAGCTGTCTAAGTTTAGTTAACTAGCACTTTAAAGGGCTCAGAATCAGTTACACACAAGAATAAAATGAACTTTATTTATGTCTCTCATGCACTGGGCAATTTAGTTTTTAGATTAACACAAAAGCAAGAAGGGCATTTCTTCAAGTGAAGTATAACTGCAAAACACTATTGGGTAAAAACAACTAAATTGCTATGAGAATTAAATATAGATCAACAAAATCAATACTTAATTGTATAACTCAAGGTCTTTCATTTCAGATCTGATCTCTAATAGGAGATACAAAGTATGTTCCCTTTTCAGTTTTTTGCTATTATTTAAAAATTTATTGTGAAGGAAAACAATTTTCTGGATTGTCACCTTTTTAAAAAAATTGTTAGTTACTCTGTCTGCATATGTTCAAGGTAAACTTGATCCCACAACGCCACTGTTTCTTATTTTAAATTCAGAGTTTTACCAATTCAGATATCCTTTGGTCCTACGATGGCTTGGTATTTATGACACAATGAGTCTATGTGGGATGTGCAGTTGCAGCCTTACACAAGTTGCTCGTATATGACCTGTTTAGTGGGCCATTCTTAATTTGTTCACAGCCTCTTGTGAGATGGGTGTACTGAGATACGGGGCAGGATTCTGATCAGAGATGTACTGGTGTAATCAGGAGTAACTTCCCACTGAATTCAGTGGTGGCACACGACCAGTTTGCAGTAGGAAGGTGTAACGTAAGAAGGGTTGGTTTCGAGCTACCAGGCAGCAGCTCTCTATCAGCCAGCCAGGACAGAAGGCAGTGGCAGACTCTCTGTGGAAAGCAAACAGTCTCCAAATCTCGTTTAACGTCAGACGGACAGGTAATGCTCTGCAGTGAGAATGGCTGTAGAGGCACATCCAGGAAACTACAAAGGTGAAAGCTGTAGCTGCGTGACCTCTGCTGTACTACAGCCGAGCTAAAAATGTGATGTTTGAACTTCTTTCTCTTTCCAGCACAACCTTAAATAATAAGTTACGCCTTGCTCTCCCTTGTACATTGTCAGAAGCTTTCATCTATTTTCTTGGACTGAGAATAAAATAATTTTTGAAATAATGAATCACTTTTCTTTCTCCTATTTGAGTAGAAATCTCACGATTATTTTGCAGCACCAGACAATGACATTCCCAAAGACACGCCATCAGATTTTGAAGATAAACAGTAAGTGCCAGTTTCTTTTCTTGTGAAAAAAGTGCATTGATTTGGAGGATTTTTAAGTTCATTAGTCTGTTCAGCAGCTTATAGGAAAGCCATATATACATAGGTACACAGCCTCCACTTAGGGCATTACGGGTAATAGAATAATGACAAGAGAACCAAAGCTTGCCTACTGTATTTAAGAGTGTAATGATCTACAAATATATTTCAGTATCACAAGGACAGCATTTCTGATGATCCTGAATTGTAAGTAAATTACCTTAGAGGAAATAAAGCTCATTAGCATGAACTGTGTATGATTTCATAACTGCAAATCTGGACAAAACAGATTGGTTAATGAATAGGTAACTGAGGAGTTGAGACTTACATTGTCTATAGCTTGAATTCTTGCATGGTTTAGGAGGTAAAAGACAGTTTAGTAAATTGAGCTTTATGCTTTTGAAAGCGTAACTTTCATAAAATGATGAGCTGACTAAGTACATCCAGCATTTTAACGTCAAGAATAACATTCTCATAATTTACAAAGTGTACGGATACTTTGTCGATATGACAAGACTGTTTGACCTGATTAGGTGTATTCCAGCGCTCTTTGAACTTCTGCAGAATTTAATAAACCAGGATTTTCCGGTCCCAGTTTCCAGGTCAGGTAAATCCAGCTTTTTACTTTCTGTTCGGTTATGAACTGAGTGCCGCAAATATGGTTGTTTTCTCATAGCTCCTCAGAATGGCTACTGGGTGCATTGATTATGTATGGACAAAGTTTATATAAAATGGAATAAAAAACTCTAATTTTAAGTGGCAATACCTTGGAAAATGGTCACAATGCACTTGCTCAGTCAAGTGTGTCAAGGCGAGTTATTAAAAAGAAAAGCAATTAAGCACTGGCACTTTCTCCAGGAGGTAAAGCAGGGCTGCAGTCTATTCACATTGGCAGAATCACCAATTTTGCTTCTTGCAGAGGGAATTTACCCACTAAAAGCAATGCTTACTGCAGGCAGGGGCTCATCACGAGGCATTAAGGAAGAAACATCCTTTTAGCTTTACTAGTAGAGGGAGTTAAATAACAACGTTGTTCTGATTTTCTAGCAATGGGGAAAAAGATCATAGGGAAAAAAATCATACTGAAAGATAAGATTGCTGAAGAAGTTATTGAACACGACTAAACCATTTGAAGGTCAATACTAGTCCTTGACAGAACTACATTGAGGGTTATGTTGCCAGTGATAACCCACCAAACAGTGCCAGAACTGCGCATTTCAAACTCACTTCACTGTTTCAATCTTCATCAGACTGTGTTTCACCACACAACATTGAAGTATACAGAGCTTTGTCCTGCTGAATGGAAACAGTTTTCCTTACCTTGAAGGAAGTATGGCTGATTGTTTCAATAATGAAGGGGTTTTATGAAAAAAGAGCTACAATTTTATCCTAGACTAGAGGCTTAGAGGATTTTTTTTTCTTTAAATTGGGATACCTACTCAAAACTGAATCAAGAAGGGGAAAAAAGTATAGTTCAAGAAAGATTTTTGAAATCTTATACAAAATGTGGTTCGTAAAGAGACAGATTCTATCCCACATTGCACTGTAGAAAAAATTTCCTCTCAAGCTCAGTAAATGCAGGATCGTACTCATACAACATATAATCTCACTGACATTTTCAGTAATCGGGGTCATTTTTCTGTATGGCTGAACTATTCTCAGAATACTGTTCCCAAGTATTAGCTGTGTTCTTACCTGTCCTCATCTTCCACCTTTGGCTTTTTTGAACAAGACTATTTATTTTGGTAATTACAAAGACACTTATCCTCTCACTCTCCAGTGATGTCTGAGTTTCTGGCCTGTAATGTCTGGATGTCAGTCACCCAGCATACTGATGGAAAACGGAATTGCACTTTGAGACTGACTGCACTGCAAATGGTAATTGGTAGTGGGTAATGATTTTCCACACTACTAATCCTCTTTTTTTTGACTAAATTCACTGCAGGTTAGCCTGTGACTGTCCAAGGTACATCAGCTGACCTAAGGGCAAAAAGGCAGAAGCAGCAGATAGAGAAGAAGCAATGTTATGTGGCAGCATCAAGAGCAAATCAGCACTATGAAGAAACGATGCAGAAATAATTTTCCCAGCTATGAAAATTGGCTTGCATGCCAGTGTAAGAGGGCTGCGCTGTCTGCAGGGGAGTTCAAAAGAAGATGAATCTCTAGTAGAAGACTTGCAGAGGAAAGAAAAGGAATGTCACTTCTTACAGGTTTTAAAGATGACTCACAGAGGTCATTTAAACAAAGCAGTGAGCTCTGTGGCAAATGTTTTCCTCATTTTTAGACTTTCAGGAGGACAGTTGGGAAAAGACAATCTTTCCAGACCCACCAGCCCACCTCTGCATGACTGCCCGTTTATCATAGAATCATAGAATGGTTAGAGTTGGAAGGGACCTTAAAGATCATCAAGTTCCAACTCCCCTGCCATGGGCAGGGACACCTCTCACTAGAGCAGGGTGCTCAAAGCCCCATCCAACCTGGCCTTAAACACTTCCAGGGATGGGGCATCAACAACTTCCCTGGGCAACCTGTTCCAGTGCCTCACCACCCTCACAGGAAAAAACTTCTTCCTAAGATCTAGTCTAAATCTCCCCTCTTCCAATTTAAAACCATTACCCCTCGTCCTGTCACTAGACTTCCTGACAAAGAGTCCCTCTCCAGCTCTCCTGTAGGCTCCCTTCAGATACTACTACTACTCCAGATTTTAATCAACTCTCTACGTATCACAGGGGTTTTTTACCTCTAATGAATCTAACCAAAAAAACATTTCCCTGTCTTTCCCCTTCTGTGACATCTGGGCCCTGGAAGGCACCGATGAAACCCACCTGGTGTACCCTCCTCTGAAGGATGTGGGCACCACCTTCCCTGTGTGAAGCTTGAGGAACGTGGCTGGGCAATCACGCCACATGCTGCCCTGGTAAGTGCTCCCGGAGGCAGCAGAGGAAGAGGCTGTAGCCCAGGTCACCTTCCCAGTAAACCTGATGCAGCCTTAACTATGTGCATAGTGTCTTCTGCAACAAAAGTTCCTTTGTAATCACAGAAAACTGGGACAGGATAGACACAAATAATGATGCTGGTTACGTGACTGCACTTGCCACCTCTTCAGCTGACATTACAATCTGCACAATTTTCAGTACTGATTCAAGCAAAGCATGAATTGGAGAATGGAAACCTATGTTTAAGTTAATCTGCCATCCAGTCCTACATAACAGTACAGTTATTTACATATGCTTTCTAAATTTATGCAAACAATTTATCTTTGCTGTAGGGCAGAATATTTTGAGGGACAGAAGCACAACATGCACAAAAATCTGAGTAAGAGTTTCAGCTATAGGCTGCAGAACCAAATTAAAGTAGAAGGATAAATCCTCTCTTGCAATTTTTAGTTCATTTCAGTACAGCAAGTTCTATCAATAAAGAGACCATAGTATAAGTCAGCTAGAAAATAAATGCTATGAAGGATGTTCCATTTTATGTCATTTGAATTTGATTAGTGATTAGTCTTGGTGGTTAAACCACAAGGGAACAGTAATCAAGGTTTCTCTACTGCAGTTCTGTAACAACTGGAAAACACTGCTGGCTCATGTCCTGTACCATGATGGGATATTAACCGAAAATCTAATTAATCTATGAATGAATTACGGTTCTAGAAACATACTATATTATAATCAATTTTAAGTCAGTTTCTAACAGAAGATAAGATGAGGAAAAAGCTGTAAAATTACCAGAGGTTGATAAATTCTGTTTACTATGACTGATGATTTTTATGGATGATAATTTTACAATCCATCAAACTTTTGTCAGTTCAAGAATCATGCTGCCAAACGTATGCAGTAAATTAATTTTTAAATTTACATATTTATTAAAAATCTTATTGAAAACAGCAGGAAGTAAGCCTTGTTTGAATAATAAAATAACTTGTTATTCTACTGGAAAGAAAACAAAAAACCCAACCAACCTTCTATTAAGATGATTTTATAGTAAGGCGATAATTATAAACAGCTACATGAATTAGTTAACCAAACAAAGTATTAAATAGCCAACCCCAAATTAATCAAGAATATATGTCGGAATATAATCAAGTAAAAAATGTAATTTAAAAGCTGAGAAATTAATGGCTGAGTTTCAGATGTGCTTGAGGACGTGTTTGTTAACTTGGGCGCACTGGCAGGGGCTCCCGGATTCCCTGTGAGAGCCTGAGGAGCTGCAGGTGTCCGCCTGCGTGGCTTCCCCACTCAAGGTGGTGAAGAGGAGAGGAGTGTTAGCAATGTTCTTCTGCACGTGGCCACAGGAACGTGCCCAGTGTGATCTGCTGCTACCTCAGGAAATCAGTCCGTCACCCAAGCCTGTGTTTATTCTTTCAGAAGTCCACTGTGAGAAGGCATGATGTGCCTCCCGATAAAGACTGAACAAGGACCATAGAAACATCTGCTGAATGAGGGAATAAGCAGGGACAACAAGGAGCAAAGACCACGGCATGAGGCAGGATGTGGCATAAGCCATGAGGAGAGCAAGAACTACTTCCCCACCGTTTATACAGGGAAGGATGAAGAAGTGTGCCAAAATGGTGGAACTGGGAAGCATGGTGGTATGATCTGAGGCAAGTAAGGCACCTCAGAGACCAGCTGAGCAGAGTTCTTGGCTGTGTCTGCTTGCAAGGCCTCATCTCGGTGTTACCCATAATTTTCATTACAGAGATTTTCTGTTTCACCTTTGACTTGTTACTGCACTGCTGTGATTCCTAGGCTGTCTGTATCCCATGGACACGCTCCTCAAAAAAGCACCAGAACCAGATCCTATTGTCCTTCCCTGGTTTCACCTCCACAGTTGCTGCAGTTTTCTTTGACCACCACCACCACTGGGACCAGCCATTCACACTCTTAAAATGCCTACTTTGCGTACGCAAAATCCATAAGCCATCCTGTCTGAATCCATCAGAAATGAAATTTGTGTTAACTCTAACAATTGTGCTTTCTCACTCAGCCCCCTCACTTGAGAGACTGGGGAACAGGCTGCCTCACTTAATTTACGGATTAAGGAGTTCCTGGTGTATGTTTAAATACTGCAGTATGCCTTGTGCCTGAGAGAATCCCTGGGGTGGCCACCCCAGCTACCAGGAGAAAGCACTATGCCTGTGCTCACAGTGACACCACCAAAACCAGAAACAAGCTAAGATTAGATTTAATAATATATCCAGAGGACTAAAACATATCTTGATGGAAAAAATATAGGTTGTAACTAATCTCATGTCTACTGGACAACTCAAGGATACAGTTCCCGGCTGAGACTCGTTAACCATGTGGATTAATCCTAAAGGAAATGAGGAAGAGAGGGCTACAGGCAGGGAATAGGGAAGTGTGGATTGTTGACTATATTCTTTTGCGCAGCTCTAAAAGACGATCAAAAAGAAATGTTGTGAAATAAGCAAAGTAATGCTGGGCACCCAGATGACCACTGCTGGAGATGCAGATGGAGGTTCCTACAGCCAGGAGATTTATGAAGTGTTCAACTTGCCTCCTGACATAATTAAAGCAGTGATACACATTTTGATTAATACACATATCATTTGGCTGAGATCCAAGGGGAGTTAATTTATGGGCTTAGATTTGTTTGCTTCATCTTTTAGATACAAATACATCTGTTTCTGGTTATGAGAACCTCTACCCTACTTTGGGGATTAGCCAGGCCCACAAAGCGTCTCTCATTTGGATCTGGAAGGAAGCATCAGTGAGGGGCACAGCCTCGAAACAGAAGGGAGTCAAGGACTGTTTGCTGAACAGACCTTTGCATCTCCAGCTTTGCCTTCCCTGGATACCAGCAAGGTTCAGGTTACGCAGCTAACAGGATCTAAAAGGCTAGTAAACACTTGTGCTGGGCTATAAAAATCCCCTCTTAGAATATGAGGTGTTATTTTGACAAGGCTCTGGAGGCTTTTTAAGAGAAAGGAAGCACAATTGAAAATATATTGGGAACCCCAGTCCTGTGGGGTGTTTGGCTGTGAGAAAACCTTTGTTGGGAATGATGAAAGAAGTTATTCAGCGTGAGGAACCAGGACAGGCTCCTGTTCCCACAGCAGGCTTACCTGCAGTGACAGAATAACATAGTATTGTTTGTATTGATTTTGCTACAACTTGTGTATAAATAAAGAAAAGCGCACCTGAAGAGATAGCTAGTCACATTAATGTATACGTTGGACAAATGCTTTAGATTTGTTGACTTTAGCAATACAGAAGTGCTACTGCAGTATTAATGCCACAAACTGTTGTGAAATACTGGCAATAACAAACATATTCCTACACCTAAAATACAGATTATAATATTGTTAATATAACAGGCCACTAGGAGGACTAAAATACAACCGGAATTCACGCAGACACACTGTAGAACTAACATGGACTCATTTTCTGAATGACTGAAGATGATATAAACAGGAAACTTGGAAAAAAAAATACAGTACACAGCAGTTCCCACGCCCTATTAGCAAATGAGTAGTTTGAAAAGTGTTGCTGAAAATGAACAGGCATTTGATATTTACTAGAATAAAAAAAAATAAATAATGGCCTTAAAGTGTTTTCTTCGATAACGGAGATTATTCAGGATTCAAACACTTGTAAGAATGGAATAAAAATTTCCTCCATGTACAGACGTTACTAGGAGTCCTGCCTAGAGAGCAAGACTGCTGAAGGCGGAATAGTTCTGCTCATGCAAAACCCTTTGCAGGATAAGGGTGTGAATTTGCTTCTGACATTCTGAAAATTCCTCAGCAGAGGGGTGATGTGTTTGCAGTTAGCCCTTGTAATGCAAGATCCCATCTTGTGTAAGAATGCTTGGTGAGAATATTAAGTGATAATGATTATTTGCTTAGCACTGCTATGGGGCCTTCAAAGCCCTCAAAGCAGCCTGCTAACAGTACTGGATTAAATTCTAAATGCAGCTGGAAGGTATTATCTATATTCCTTATTTAAAAATGGAGAACTTCATAGCAGGAGAGGTTTAGCAATTTGGACAGTCAGCCAGAACGTCATCCTGATCTCCACAGTCCTGCACTCTTAACTGCTAAGCTTTTTGTCACTGTTTGAATAGCTATATATCTATTTATTTCTCTGCAGGCAGAACATTCTCTGTGGAAAGACAGAGGCCCACATTGTTCTCCTCACTAGAGAACATCTGAAATGCTCTTCAACATACAGGACCTGGCATTTTATCCAGTGTATGTGGTAGTTAATCAAATGTTTTGCACTGACTTCAGTAGACTTTGGATCAGACTCTTGATGCATTAGAGAGATAAATTATTTAACTTGCTGAGTTCCCCTAGAAACAAAATATTGAGCTGCAAACAAAGCTAACAAACACCAAATGGGACACCATCTGCTGCAATGAACAGAACATGACCAGTTTCCCCCCATGCTTGAGATTCTTCCAAAATACAATCTGAAATAGGTTTGTTAAACTCCCAACTGTCTCACAAAATTGGCTTAGCACAGGTTAGCAAATGCTAATGCCACCAGCAACAGCAAGCCAGACTCTGATATATCAATTGGAGTTGTCTGTGATTTTATTTCTATCGGACAGCCCTGTGTAAAAGCTCAAGGGTTTTCTGCTGTCCAGAGCCTATGGAGCCTGCGGAGATGCTTCTCTTCAGGCCCTGTGTCCTCAGGCCTATGAGCACTGAGTCGTTTCTGCTCGAGTAAGTATGAATCATAATTATCTATACCTATTGTTTATGCATTTATAAATCTGGATTCTTCTGTCCTTTGACATCCAGTTTCCATGCCTTACAACATTCTGGAGAAAGAGGATATGGATGCAAAAGACGCTCTGTCTCCCACAGGAATGGCAGAAGAAGCATGAAATCCCAAGTCCAGAGCATTCCCTACCTGGTATCAAAAATTTTTGGCTGTGGTAGAGAATATGTGAGTTCTCAAACTCTTTCACAGGGACAGAAGGACACTGCTGAGAGTGCATATGACACTATTGAGTGCCATCAGCATTAGCCCCCTGCCACTTAGAAAACATCTGATTGAGCAACCATGCAGTTTTTATGTAATGTGAGGAAAAAAACCCAGCAGTATTTGCCTTGTAGAATGAGACAAGAAGATAAATGTCGTTATATATAATTTCCTAGATAGCCAGACACTTTATCTTCTAGTATCACCATTACAAGTGATGAAACTACCATGAGCAAACAGAACCTCCAAAGACTATTCAGCCTTTAGCAGCTAAACCAGGGAGGCCATAGCTCTCCACACTGTGCAGCTCTTTTAGATGGGAACTGTTCTATGGCTTGCTCCACAGCTTCAGTTTTCATCACTCTGCTAATAATGATGTCATAATACTTTCCTGGAAGTTCAAGGCCAGGCTGGATGGGGCTTTGAGCAACCTGCTCTAGTGGGAGGTGTCCCTGCCCATGGCAGGGGGGTTGGAACTCAGTGATCTTTAAGGTCCCTTTCAACTCTAACCATTCTATGATTCTATGAACAGATTCCATGCTTTTGTAATTGATTTTGTTTATAGAAATGCTATTATAAATGTTGAACTCTGGTACTCTGGCTTATCACAGAATTTCTCAGAAACATGGTAAGAAAGGATGGTGTTCCAATAATAGTAATAAAAATATTCCGTAGAATGATACAGATGAAAGTTTTAGCATTTTCCAGGAGCTCATACTCTAATGTTTTGGAAAATGCAATAAAGAAGTGGGTTTAAAAAACCAAAGAGCTTCATTATGATATGATCTTCACTGTACATTGTAGGACCAGATTTAAAAATACACAGTATTTGGCCTTCCTTTTTTAACTTAGGGAAAAACGTCTGCTGATGTTCCATGACATTGCCCAGGAAGTAGGATGCTACAGATCAAAATTTTGACAGATAGAGGGAGAATATCTAAACCAATTTTCAAGAACCTATATAAACACCACGATTTTCACAGGATCCAAGTCCGTGAATCTGTCAGAGACATCACCACAAGCTGCAGATTTCCAGCACCTTTGAAAACTGGGCAGCTGAAGTGTCTAAATATGAATTTAGGCAGAACCACTAGGAAATGAAGCTTGAAAAAAATGGCCTATATTTTTACCCATTAGGGGCCACAAGCAAGACTCTCCAGTTAGGCTATGCAGGGCAAAATAATTCTTGCAACAGCAATCAGGGAGTCTGTGCTGGCTGCTCAGCTACTTCTGTTCCTCAGTTTCAAGTATTGTGTGAAAAGCCCTTAAATTTCAAATTTCTTTAGCATCTTAGTCCACGTGTTACCAGCAAGTTTCCCAGTCTGGTAACTTTTCTGTGGATACAGTGTCCTGGTGAAGTTTAGATTCTCCTGTTACAAGAAATTATTACTGCACGATTAACATTTTAATTTTATAATGCTCAGCAATATAATTTATTCATATTTAATTTCTTCATTCCCACCCACTTCTCCTTTACTCTTCATCCACCCAAATCCATCTGAGGTCTTCTTTCAGTGTGCATACAGAGCCTTCAATAACCCACAGGATATATGTATATCTAATAGGATGTCAGAAAAATAACTTTAAATGTTTGACTGGCAATTATACAGATAATTCTTCAAATAATCACTCAGGTTTTTATTTACTGAGAATACCACTAGAGTAGTTAAGGGAAGTTCTTAAGGCTAGCTTTTTATAGTCTGTAGAAGTTTTTTGTGATCTCTGTTAATGATCAGGCAAAAACTGGAGTAATCCAGAGAAATCTGCACTCGTGGGAGCAGAGCTCTCAGGATGCATCTCATTCGTTGATGGATTTGTGGGCAGTTCAGACCAGGAGGACTCTGACACGTGCTGTAAAAACGTGTATCACTCTTCTCAGCCTTTGTGACAGATAATCAGACATTTAAATTATGTACCTACATCCTACAAACTTCCCTGTGTGACTCGCTGCTAATAGGTCTGCTAAATCCCATCTTTGTTTCTCCTACCAAATACAAATATTACTTTCCACTAAAATAATAGGGATGCTGAACAAGGCCTGGAATTCATGTACTGGGACCTCAAAATGCAGTAAGAAATAAAATATTTCACTTTGGGACTTGCTCCAGAGTGTTGAGTTAACAAAAAATATTTAAAAAATATTTTCCTTAAGGATTTAGACAACCTGTGTGTCATACTGCACGAAATCCAATATAACTTCTCATTTAAGTAAGAGGTGTTGCTTTTGAGAGACAAAAACAGCTTGTGGAACAAACTATAAACACCTGCAAATTGTTTTGGTATGATTTTTGCCAATATTTGACATAAAATTTGCCTTCTTTTCCAAGAGTACATTGATTAGGACATAATTGTCCGTGTACATGTGAAAAGAAAAAAACATCCTCTTAAAAAAAAAGGAATAGTTTGCTAATATATTTCCAGTATGCTACCACAGTTTCATAGTTTCTTTCTATCAGCTGTGTAACTTACTCCTCATTCTGCTCAGAACAGAATTCTTATACTAAAAGATCAGTCATTTCCTACCCTTCCCTGCATGATGTTTGAGTGTTTTATGCAAAACATATCACTGTTACAGATGGGGAAGGCAAGTTTCAGCTGGAAAAACAATTCGCAAAAAACATTACAGTATTATTCATCTCATTTAACTCTGCTAATCAGATGCTCCTCTCGGAGTCAAAATATTTTCCAGCTTCAGAAAACAAACAGCTCACTGAATACCTCTCTGCCCTACTGCTCTTATCTTGATTGAGTCAATCCAATGTTCATTGTACCCAATTTATTTTTTAGCTTTTTTTTATTCCTAATAATAAATTTCTACCATTACAACAGTTACACTATCTCACAAGCTTACTAATATTTATCATTTGCTGCTGTTAATGTGCCCTGAATTCCATTTTGACCTACAGTATGATTATAATATTCCAATTCAACATAGAGTAACACTTTATTTCCAAAGACGGAGAACTGAAGAGTGTCTGGTTACAAATGGCAGAAACATTAGTGCACTTTGGGCCACGCTGCAAATCACAGCAGCTCCATCTGTCAAACCTTTGAAAAACAGCCCAGAACATTTTCCACTCAGGGAAATCACTAGCAAATGATACTTTTATTCAATACGTACTTTTGGTTCTTATTAGACTAAAGGATCTACCTAAATACACCTGAGCGCCACAGTGTCTATTATATCCTTATAAAAGTCTTCAGTTATTTAGGCAAAAAGATAGGATAGTGCTCAGGGTGTATCTGCAAGGCACAGCACAGCGTGCTGAGAAGGTACCGGTGAGCACTTTGGGTGGGCTGGCACCACACGTGGTGGGGACTTACCAACACCCCACGTGTTTCAGCTACTCAGCCCTGCTGAGAAATGGCCTGGAGTAAGCAGGCCATAAGGAGCTGTGCTAACACTGTGCCCAAGCAGGCTCACTGTAAATTAGCTCTGCACAGCTCTGCCTTGCTCTGGGCATTCGTACACAAGCAGTTTCGGACCATATCTCCAGAGACTCCGGTGAATGAGCTGCAGGACTTTTTTTTGACATCTGGGCCACTGTGTACTGTGGTTCCGCAGCTCCCACGTGCTGAAAAGACAAGGTTCTCTCCGTAATTTGAAATTACTTGCTGAGATGGTGGGATATGGGGTTTCTGCTCCACTGATCAAGCTTTTCCACTCAGAAAAGGGCAAAGCTCTTCCCTACTTACAGTGCCAAAGGGGTTATATATCCAGTGAGCACAACGCTCCAGCTGTGCCCACAGGATGGCTCAGTGCGTTGCCTTCAATCGGAAAAACCCACACATCTGCATCTGGAACTTAACAAACCTCACAGGCACACTTCCCTCCCTGCTGTGAGTTATTTGGGGATTTAGTGTTAAGCGACACTGTGCCATAGGCACTAGAACTGCACCTACCTGCCAGTGATGCTTCAAGTCCCTAATTTTCCCCCCTCAGCTACAGCTTTGCACTTCCTCCGCGTCTTCTCTCAGACTCACATCCAAACTATTCTCCTGCTAGCCTTGCACACCATGTGTTTGAAATGCCACGCAGCCTGCTCTACTATGCCAAAGACTTTCTGTCCTTCACCAGTATCCAAACACTCTTTTAAAGCGCTGTGCTAAAAGATATTCAAGTTAAAATGTTGCCACCTACCCGTCCCCATAAATACACCAACCAAACATAAAACAGAGAGAACTTTTACACCAGCTGGAGGGCTAGTCAGAATGGGATTTGGGGGCACAGTACTAAAACTACTGAGTCCATTAGTGCTAGAAGCAGAAGTGTATCAGCAGATAACAGCTTCCAGGTTTTTTTAGAATATGTTTTTCCTAAAAATATCCCTCGCATACCATTAAAAAAGTTATTTTCTCTGGCGGACTCTGCCTTCCAAATGTCGTTTTGCCTTGCCAAAGCCTTTTAAAAACTTAAAAAAAGTTATGGAGAATGTTATCATCCTCCTTGCTGAGCCACACTCCATTGCACAACTTTTTCCTAAAACTCTCAGCAGTGTAAGAAGCCTCAGTTGTTTCACCTGGAAGGCAGAGGGAGAGAAATGAGTCTCTGTATAACTGTAGCTTTTTATTGTTGCCAAGCTAGTTCCTCAGGCTAACTGTAAGAACGTTCTTCCACACTACACAACATTTCTTTTAAGTGATACACGTCAAGTGAGACTTTGGTCCCAGGAGACTGCCTAGCAGCCTTCAAATTGCTTGTTTTGCTGTCTCTTCACTTTACTTTCTGGCAGCAACTTTGATGGCAAGATACTAGGAACAATAAGACCTGATTAGGCATATAAGGCTCAGTAGCAGAGCTCAGAATGTGAACCTGCCCTATGGAGGGGAAAAAAAAAAACATGCAGAGATGTGGAACTTGATGTTTGGAGACATTCTAGCCGATTTCTAATTTCACATTTCCTCACATGAGTTGAATCAGACTTGAGGCTTGAAAAAAATATTTTTAATTCTGTATTACTCCCAAGGGTGGGAAAATCTGTTTTCTTATCAGATCATGCTCCTGTGGTTTTTGTCACTTATGTTGTCAAATACTTCTATAAAATTCCCCTGACAATAGATCTTACATCAACTTGGGTAATTACTCAGACAGCCTTTGCTTTGACAGAACAAGTATTGCATCATTCATTGGAGAATCAAAAACTTTTGATTAAATAGAGAGGAAGCCTCGCAGCCCCACGCCTGTCAGTGGGTAAATTCTAATCAGAAAATTCTGACAAATGGAAACACACGTAGCTGAAAGACCTCTGTACACAACACATCAAGGGAGCGTGGTGGGGCTGCGGTGCAGAGAGTGGCTATTTCAGTAGTGGAGTCCATGCCCACTGAGACCTCATGTGAGTGGTCTCCATGACCTCCTGGAGGTGGTAGCAGACAGACGTGACCTTGCCCCACAGCACCAGCTCCAGAGGCAGAGGTCCAGGGCAGCTCCAAGCAAGCAGTCACAAGGCAAGCGAGCCTGGAGGCACCCAAAGCTCCAGCTGGGCCACTTCGGGGCTGCCCTCTAACCTGAGCGGGTACCTCTGCACGGCTTCACACCACCATGAGACTTCTGGCTTGGTCCTCAGCAATCTGAGTGCAGTGCTCTGCATGTGCTCCTTTTCTGTGGGTGAGGCAGTTCCCTCCGCTTTCAAAACAGAGCTGCTGAGTCCTACATGGACATAAAAGTCCACTGAGTGGTTCACTTTCCCTGTGTAACACTGCCCTTTCAAAAACTACAGCCGGATCTTCTATATACACCCTGTGCTAACATGATCTGAGTTTTGAAGATCTAATACAAAACGATAAATATAGTCAATGCTATTTTTGGTTTCTGTGGCAGACAGGATGGAAGGACAGCTGCTCCTGACTTGGGGTTCTAGGCTGGGATCACCTAATGTTTACATTAATAAACCAGCTCCTCAAACACATACAATGATTTTATATACAAATTCCTTACATGAAAGAAAAGCATTGATCTTAAAACACACAACACAAGTGAATGTGTCTGGAGACTTATTCCATATCTACGAATTGTAATGTAGTAGTATCTCCCTTAGCATCTTAGTTTCATCAGGGCCAGGAAAGGAAATATAACCGATTCCTGCCTCTCCTCATAAGCTCCTGCTGTCTTAAACCTGGCAAGGAAAATAGCAAAGAGGAGGTGAGGTTCCTGTGCTTGATATAGAGTAACTGAATTATACAATCAGTACACAGAAATCCATAATCAACTAATTCCTGGGTTCAATCCAGCCCATCTAGATGCAGTCTCTTATTGACAAGAAACCCCTTCTATTACTTTCTAGTATAATAACTTGTAAGAGTTGTTTCAAATTCTGTATTTGCAGTAACACACATGTTGTACATAACAAAGACCTAAAACATCCAGAGCATTTGCTGTTTTCTTCCTGGCTGTAAAGTGAGACAGGCATTGCTGTCCCCAGTTTACAGACAGTGGATCTGAGATCCTGAGACCAAGCAACTACCCAAATATCACCCAGTGCTGCCCCAGCTGCAGGAACTCTTGATATTATGAAAGTATAAGCAAGGTAATTATTTAGTGCTCACCTGAGATGCAGCTTCACTCTCTAAAATACAGATGGTAGCTACAATAGCTGCTTTTTACTAGTTCCCAAAACAGAGGAAAGCTTGAGGCAACACTCATCTTGCTAACTTTTGGTTGACCATTTACTACTTGGCATTAGCTAGCTGCCTAGACTCCCATTCTCAAGAAGTTTCACAGGCCAATCCCTCCTCTCCACTTTAAACCCCTAGGATGCAACTCCTCCCAGCTGCTAATTAGACCCAAATCATTATCTTAGGCTTTGTCACATGTGATAAGCAGAATCCCTCCCTAATCGTAGCTGATGTGAAAAAAATTAGTCCAGTGTGAAAGCAGGGTCCCCCTAAAATCACTTCAGACATTTAAAAACCGAGAGTCTCTTTTAAGAGGGGCTCCATTTAAGAGCCTGAGACCTTTACTCTTTCAGAGAGAATAAGGCACCTTCAGAAAGTGACTCAGAGAACCCAAATCAGGCACATAAACTTTGCTGGCACGTTCTTCAAGAGCTGCCTCAAATAGGTGAACAGTGCAAAGCGCCCAGCATGCTGCCAATTCATAGCCCAACTCAAGACTTACTGGTCTCTGTAGGAGACAAGACACATGCAGAAGCAGCTTGTGCCTGCCTTTGTTTTCCCCTTACTCTTGTTTAGTGAGGCTGCAGAAATGTCTAGGCTGCTTTAACTATTGCTACAATTTAGGAATGCTGGAACATCCTCTAGAGTATCAGCTTAATGCTCTGTGATCCTTGAGGGTGGCAAGTTTTGCGCAACTACTAAACTTTCTTACTCTTGTTTCTACTCCTTTTGTGGATATTTCCCTCTGTTAATACGATGCATTAGAAGGCTCGTAAGCACAATGAGTCAATCATACAGCATTAACTCCCAATCAGCTTACTCAGCTGTAAAAAACCTTGAATTTATCTGGGAAAGCCGCCACGTCAGTCCCATTTGTAAGTGCAGCCAAAACAGCAGCAACTTCTCTCATTTTTTCCTTTTCCTGTATTTGCCAGCAAGCTCTAATATCTGCTTGAATTGCAAGACATGGTCACTTGAGCTTTTGATCTCCTCCATGAATCATCTACACAATGCATACAAATTCTGCCATGTCGAATAAGCCCGTGACTTCCCATTGCACATGCAAGCCTCTTCCACTAAATTGTTAAATTAGTTGAATTGCTGATGTAGTTAACATTGTAACTGTGCCCAAAATGTCCCATTTCTCACCTATGTCATCATAACTGAGGGAAAACAAGAGGATTTAGAAGCTTTTGATGGGTACCAGCCCCTTCCATAAAGGATCTTCTCTTTAAAGTGTTAAGTAATTCCTTGAAATACAAGCAAGCCTCGACGGTGACTCAAATTGAGTAATACATAGGGACAAAAGAAAGCAAGAAGTATTTCTGTATCACAGAATAAAAGTAGGTGATGGTTGGTTAAAGACACAGAAGACAACAAATCTTTCACGATGCTTTGGGATCATAAGTATGATTAAGCAATAAAATCTTTTACCAACTCAGTTACTTCTCCAAGGGAACAAAGAAGACAATAAAAAGTCTTGCGTCAATTCTTGTTTGATCATAAAATAAGTTAACGGACAATGGGCCCGGGTGACGGAAATTTATCACGTTTTCTGAATTCTTACAAGAGAAAATAAATCACTGAGCTTTTAAGTCCAGCAGTAAATTAATTGAAATGTGAAATACTTTTTTTCATTGCAAAAAATACGGTAGCAATCATGATGTCAGTAAACTGCTCAAGGCACTACCAGTTATGGCTAGAAAGAAAAGGAACAGCTGTTTAATGCAAGACTCACTGAAGTTTCCCTGAACAGGGATCTCCCACGGGGTGACTGCAGTGGATCAAGTGCTGCTTTATTAAGTCAGAAAAAAAATCTGTTTAATTAAAACTAATTCAATTGATAAATATAAAAATTGTTTCTAGTTTTCAAAATCCTACATGAGAAGAATACACCATGGCTGTTAATTTATGTGAAAGTTTTGCATCCACAATTCAACGCATTCTATTCCTTTCTTTGAAATTGTCATTTGTTTTTCTTGTCCAAAATTCTGCAGTGTACAAACGGATGACATTCTTTCAGAATACATTTCCCAGGTCAAAATAAATGTAACATCAAATTGGTCTTAGTGCCAAGCAAACTTAACCAGGGTGCTGTTTACGGCTTGGCAGACAAGAAACTGGAACAATAAATATGTGTAAAAGCCTTTTTTTTTTGATTCCTTCAACTGTCCATTCAATGTGCCTTTATCACAGTAACAGCCCGTTGGTTGTTTCCCTTCTGAAACTCTTTCTGTGCCATACTTTTTTTGCTGACAAAACTTGTTGTGTGTATACTTTGGGGGTAACGCTGGTGGATGTGTTTGGTGAGAAGGAGTCAATCCAAGTGACAGTAAGTCTGGGCTAACAGAGTTTCCTGCCAGAATGTCTCATTAGAGCACCCCACCCTGAAGCCACTCTCCTACTGGTGCTCTACAGCCCAATTTAATTGGGTTTGAGGGACTGATACAGCACACTGCTCTTTCGACAAGCAGTGTAAACTCATTCTGTCCATCATGACACTTGGTTGTTTTTTTTTTTTTTTTTTAAAGGCTTTTTGCACGCACCATTTGGGAATGAAATTCAAAGCACGTAGCATTTCCTTTTCCAAAATGCCAAATATTCTGCATGGAAGCTGCATTTCCTGCCCCGCTACCCCTTCTTAAAATTTATCTGTTTTTTTTTTTAGAGTTGGCCATAAGTGCCTCAGTTTCTGGTGTCCTCTCTTTTTTTCTGGGTAATGTTCCAAATCACATAGTTCCAATTTAAACAGACGGTGGATCTTCTTGGGTTGGACAAATTACAACTCCGAAAAATTTGCTGTGCTGGTTCAGACAAGGAGTTTGAGGCAACTCGCTTTTCATGGTTAGTGCTCCTCATTTGTCATCCTGAAAAGTTTAATACTAATAGGGAAATCTCTAGTGCTTTATTGAGCTTTCGCTGTTCATCGAGAGGCAACACTGTTTTGAGAGCTATCTCAGATCCTCGAAAAGTCATCTCAAAAGCCCCGCAACATAATGCACAGAAAATGCTAGAGTTATACCTGTTGCCTTCTAGTTTAATGATGGATTTTTACAAGGCTCCTAAGGCTATTTCAATGAGTTCTGTTCCAGTTTTGATGCTGATTGGGCACATTGCAGAGAAGTCATATACAAGAAATACACAAGAAGAATGAATCAAAAGTAGATGCAACTCTGAGCCACTTTTCTACGGTGGAACCGAATCTAATTGCTCTGCTAATTGCAAAAGACCTTGTCCTTCATAAGGCAGAAGTGGTATGTTTTATATACATATACATGTATACATATATAATTCGTTGAATCTGCATAATTAAGCTATCAATTTCTAGATGTTCAAGATGAAGAATTAAGTGAATGTTCAAATTATTTTCTTTCATCTATCCTAATAATACTTTTCTGCTACCTTTTTTGTTTTCCATTTCTGCCTCGCAACTGTGAAGCCCGATTCTTGAAAATTGTTTTTTCTAATATGACTCAAATATATTCAAATTGAATCATATTCTGGGTACTAGTGGAATTTGGTTGATTGGGAAATGAGGCAGATACATTTTCAGGATTTTTCTTTTGAAGTTTGTGAGTCAATTTAATATTCAGTTAAGCAGGGCTTTCATGCCAGCAGAGATGGAATAAACAGGGGCATTGCCAGTTTGTTCCACACATTCCTTCTGCACATTTGGCCCAGATTCCTGAGAGCTGTAAGACTCTAACTCTGGTTAATCACCTCTGAAGTTACAACGCACAGTGTTTTTCTGAAGCTGAAAACTGGGCTCAGAGAAGAGATAAAAATTCTTTTTCACTTATGTACTTGATCAGCATGCTACAAAACAGCAGCTCATTCATTATTTTCTGATACCACTGTTGTTGATGTGGTAACAGCCAAAATGTGCTGAGTGCTACACACAGAAACAAAAGAGCTTGTATTTAAAAAGAAAAACTGAGGATAGAGACTGAACATGGAGGCAGAATGATTACAGCGGATCATGGCTGGGTGGCTCTATTTTCAAACAAAGAGGCTTGTTAGAACAGAGGAGAGAAAAAGTGAGAAAGAAGTGTGAAGATAAGAGGAGAAGGCACGAGAAAAGAGAAGGAAAAGAGCAGGTTTAGAAGTTGCTTTTTATGGCTGTTCCCTGTTATTAGAGATAGAAATAAATAGCAAGTGGATTCACATGAAATAAGCAGAGAAAACAAATTTGTTTCAGTTTAGCATCAAGATCTGGATTGGTCAGGACCAGATCAGGACTGATCTTCATCAAAATAATATTTAAACCCCTCAAGGTGGGCGTTTCAGAGCTAACACCAAGAGTTATTTCGAAAAAGATCAGAAGATAGCTGATTTCCATAGCATAGATATTTAAGTCATTTACTACATGTTGTGCCATAGATACTATCTAACTATATGTGCAGAGGCAGCCTTAAAAGATGAATTCTGTGTTTTCCTGCTATCCTGTGTCATTTTGCATTTTGTGAATATCAGCTCCTCTCTAATGGTAGAGTACTAGTACAAGCCTGTCTCTGCTTGTCAATTTTGGAAGTGTAATTCTATGACAGGTGAGCATCAGAATGTAACATTCTATTCAAAAAATGTTTAGATCTTTACTCTTCTGCAGGTCATGCTAGCTATTTTTTAACTCTGCCTGGTTTTTGTAATCAATCAACACACTGAGTCAAAAACAAGAGGCAAATAAAAATAATCATGAAAACAATGAGAAGCCACATAAAAATCACAGTAACTCACGCTTGGGCTCTCCTTGCCCTTGCTGGACGCTCCACTCAGCTGCTCAATTAAACTGTAATGTGTTAATTGTTCAGGTCCATCCTCCCCAAAATGGCCATAGAGACTGTGTTGGTATAAATCCAAGATTGACATTGGGTTCCCCAGAAATGACTTTCTCTGATTTTGTTTTTCTTGCTCAGCTGTAAGAGATGTTAAAAATAATAGCGTTATGGCACATTTAAGTGATGAAATGCAGTCTACATACATTGTAATGTAATTTTACATTTTTTAAATGTATTTCAAATGTTTTAAGGTATCTGGAATTTAATGTAATAAAAGCATTAAAGTAATAGTTTCTAACTCTCCAATAAATACACAGTTCATATTTAGTATTGAAGGCGAAGAAGATGGTATGAGACAGCCAGAATTAATTTCCTTTCTTTTTAAATTATAGATGAGATAGTTAATTTGGGGGATCATTGTACTTATTTATTTGCTGTAAGATTTTGTTCTGTCTGAACAGCCTTACATGGCAGATGTGCCAAGTTCCTTTAGTTTGACTGCATCTGATAACTCTTTCCTTTTCACTACATTTTTAGCGAATGAATTCAACAGTATAAAAAATACACTACGAAACAGGTCCCACCCATTTGTTATAGATCCTACTGTAATTCAAAGACATTAGGAATAAAACCTCAGTTTCCAAAGTCCAAGGCTGAAAACTTATTCAGAAGACCAAAACAAACCCAGCAGCTTCATGAAAATGCACAGGAGTCAGAGGCTTGCATGATCATCAGCTTCTTTCCTCACACTTCTTGTTACAGGAACTTCAACTCTGCCTTATAACCTTTAGCAATAGAAGAGCCTCTGCCTCCAATGCCTCCAACAAAATCACATCAAAATAAGACCTTAATGAAATTGGAATCAAAACATTTTCATGGTTGAAATGGAAGAACCTAGAAAGCTTATTCCCAGCTATTCCACTGACCTTCTCAACAACACTGAGCAACGTGCTGGGAGTCTCATCCAAACCTCACTAAATCATAGAATCATGGAATGGTTAGAGTTGAAAGGGACCTTAAAAATCATCCATCCCCAACCCCCTGCCATGTGCAGGGACACCTCCCACCAGACCAGGTTACTCCAAGCCCCATCCAGCCTGGCCTTGAACGCCTCCAGGGATGGGGCATCCGCAACTCTCTGGGCAACCTGTTCCAGTGTCTCATCACCCCCACAGGAAAGAATTTCTTCCTAATATCTCATCTAAATCTCCCCTCTTCCAATTTAAAACCATTATCCCTTATCCTATCACTACACTTCCTGATAAAGAGTCCCTCTCCAGCTGTCCTGGAGGCTCCCATCAGATACTGGAAGGCTGCTCTAAGATCTCCCCAGAGCCTTCTCTTCTCCAGGATGAACAGCCACAGCTCTCCCAGTCTGTCCTCATAGGAGAGGTGCTCCAGCCCTCTGACCATTTTCATGGTCCTTCGCTGGACCCATTCCAACAGTTCCATGTCCTTTCTATGTTGAAGACTCCAGAGCTGGACACAGTGCACCAGGTGGCGTCTCACGAGCACAGAGGAGAGGGGGAAAATCAATGCAGGTCTTACCAGTGACTTTGCATTGGGCATTCAGTCTCTCAAGTTTTTCTGTTCCCTTCTCATAAATTGAAAGTAAAAATGACTCCAACATCATAAATGTGAAAACAGTGAAAGTTCATTAATGTCTTGGGGATTCGTCTAAAAAATATAATAATCTATACATATAAAAATATTCTCTGCGAGGCCTCTGCCTCAGCCTCATGTGGTTGTTTTGAGGTTATATCACATGTGTGCATGGAGAAGCTGAGATCTTTGAACACAGCATGGAATAAAGTACTGTTATTAATACGATGTGAGAACTGCATTTATAAAGCACGTAACAGAAATCCTGACCATTACAAATGACCACAGCAGAAATACTTTCACAATAAAGCTTTATAGTTTTCTTTTCTACTTTTCTCGATCACAGTTAAGAATGTTAGTTCTGTTACTTGCCCAAAAGTTAGGCACACACACAAAATTAATGATTTGCTATGTAAAACGGTGACTCTAAATCATGCTTAGTTGTCATTAAAACTGGAATCTGCTGCCATTTAATGCAAATGTTTACACAGGATACGATCCATTTATTTCCAAATTATGATCAATATAGAAAAAAAAACATGCTTATTTACTGCTTTAGCAAAATACATCTTTCTTGTATTAGGACATGATTTTTAAAAAGTAAAATCTGTAAAAATAAGTGTTTATGGGCTGAGTTAATTGACTTGCAACCGATTAAAAATACAAAGTTACAGGAGTAATGTAAATAAATGGTCTGAGCTTCCTACTCCACTCTCTCTCTGGTGGAATTACAAAAAATATGGATTAGCTTTGAAAATGCCAAAGGCTTAATTCCAAGTCCCAGCAGACACTGAAGAGCACACTATGTCTGTCGACAGCATCTAGCTGTCCGTGGCATTTTTAATGCATTCATCACTGCGGTATCTGCTGCAGGTGCTAATCTCTGCTAGGTCAAGCTCACTGCTGTGCAGAGGGTCAGCACAAATCCTGTGAATCACTGAAGTACTGCTTAAGCTCTCAGGGTTTCCGTGGTGCAGAGACCTTGCACTGGCCTTTGCACTCGCCAGGATTTCTCTCCTGCAGGGAAGGCATGGGCTGCGTAGGCAAGGATGTGAGCCACGTTCTCCTCCCCCTCCCAGAGGGCACACATCCACACTGCAAGGTGGCTTGCAGCACGGGAAGCTGGCGGTCAAGACAAGACAGCAATTTCTTGGGTTATTAAACACACAGAAAACTAGTACCTCCAGACCTTCACTTACGGTGTTTTTATCTACCGGAATTCAGTAAATTCCAAACTGCCATAAATTCTCGCAAGAAGGTTTGATATATGAAAATGGCACTGTATTTGCAGAGGACAATGAGAGAGGCTTCACTGTGGTACCATAACCAACATCACTTTGATGCAGAGGTTGGAAAACTATGGCCTTGATCATCAGGTTATTTCAACTGGTTAATATAATTAAAAAGAAGAAAGGGGAAGCTATCTTTATATTCACCTTTTCAGTTTTGTAATAACATAACAGAAGACTTCTTTTTACTTACACTGCAGGGATTTATACAAGTTAAGCCCCTGCTAGCAAAAACTTCGAAAGAGAGGAAAAAGAGATATAGACGTACAGAAGTAAAAGCAAAAAAGTAATAAAAAGCTCATGGAAAATTAGCCTGAAGTAAGATCTGGGGTTAGAAAGTTAAAACCAGACAGTTCAATGAAGGACACTACCTGCTGCTGTGTCGGAGTGGAGATGAGTGATATACATTTTTATGTACACATTTTCAATTACCTTGTTTGTTGTTCTTTGTTAACTGTACAAAAGTCTCCTCTGCAGTTCTAAAATAATTTGTTTCATATTCTGGCTCCGGCTCAGCATCACTGCTGCTCGCAGAATAAGTACACACTCTCGGAGCTCTGTCCTGTACAAATAAGGGCATTGCAATCATACAGATGATGCATATATATAAAAATCATGCCGAAGATGGGATTAGGAGTGGAACACTCTGTGTTCATCATGCAGTATAAATGGATAGTTCAAATAGAAAAAAGTCTGAAGTATCAGTTTAACCAACCACTTCTCCTTCAAGTAAGTAATCATCAGTCTGACATGGAAGAAATAACACTCTCTTGTCCTGGTAAGTATCCTGAGTTAGTCTGGCAGACACAGTCCAGATATTTACCATTTTTTTTCATGGTAACATTGTTTACCAACATTTTCAGAGAGTTTCATCCAACAAGTGAAATTTTAAAACTTCTCAAGTATGTTTAATGCAGTGTATTTGTAACACATAAAATTATCACACAACAAATAGTTTGCTGTAAGCAATTCTAGAGGTAATTAGGATGGCCAGTAGACGACACTCCTACTTTCTATACCAGTAAATACTAAATTCTTCCTAAATTCACGTCCCTTGTCCTGGCATTCAAATTACAGTACTGGAGAGCCCGTAATTCTCAGCTGATTCCTATCCCATTTCTCTGCAGGAAGCAACACTAAAGGTTTTCTTCTGGGACTATAGAGGAATGCTGACAGCTCTGGACAGCATCTAATCACGGGAGGCCCGAAGGCACAAACCTTTCAGGAGCAGCAGCTCAGTACAATAAAACCCACAAAACCAGTACAGGGAAGCCAAGCCTGACACTGCACAGTTAATGACATCTACAGCTAAAAGTACCCACTCCTCCTATCCTAACCCCAATTGCCTATCAGTGACTCAAAAGAGTTTTTAATTCTGTTTTTCAAAGGGTAATATTAATTTCTCCATCTTCCCATCTATGTTGCAGCTTTTAACTGATAAAGAAGGACAATCATCTGATAGGAAGCACATACTTGTGGAGAGGGGACCAGACCTGAGGATACCTGCATGTAGCCAGATATGCCCAGCGCACCAGGAAAACTGGGAGATTGCAAGTCAGCTGTAGTCCAAAGCCATTTAGACTCATTCACTCCAGCTACACCCACATTGACCTTCTGGCTCTCAGCTAGACTGATTAGCAGTAACACATGTATTAGGTGTTAATACGGTTTTGGGACTGAAGATGGTCTGTCACAACTGGCCCAAGGTGAAGACCACACTGATGTGGTTTTTACTTGGAAGCCAACACTATTGCACTACATTGGATTCACCACCGGTTTGTCAGAGACACAAGACAAGCACTTTTTATCTCTCTGTTTCTGTTCCAAATATCCAGAGCGTGGGTCATATAAAAATGCAAGACATCCCAGCTGGTAAATACATGGATAAAGCAGACATGCAAAAAAGTTACACAGCAAAATGTTTTTAGCCTCTTGTACTGCAAGGCTTATTAGTGAGCAGTGTCTGACAATTTCCTTGCCTAAAGCTCACTCGATAAAGATTTTTTCTCTCTTTCCTAACCTGCTGGCCCGGTACGTTTCTCAGGGTTTGACAGCCTGGCATTCCTGAATATGAATAATGTGACAACCATCAGCACCAGCTCTTAGACAGGTCAAGTTATTGCATTTGCCTGTTTGGGTTTTCTGCGGTTTTCATGAAAAGATTGAAGGACAGACAGATAATTGTGGGGATTAACTAAAACCACACAGAGAGATGTAAGAAGAGTATTTTCCCTTTCACAATATTTTCATAGCACATCTGCTCAAATGCTCCTACTACACAGCCAGCCAGACAAGGAAACTTAGGCTTGAGGAAAAAAAGAGATTCGAATCTCACAGAAAGCAAACTAACAAGTTTCCTGAAGAGAAAACCAGGGTAAAAGGTCTCCATTTCCTTGCCTACAAAACGTCTGTGAAGTTTTTAATTAAAACATGTTTATAAACCATGAGGACAAAGTACCTTGGGGTCTTGTATTATTAGTATCAATAAATAATGAGACTGCAAATGAAGGGCAAGACAGTAAATGTAGCTGTTAGATTGCAAGTTACTCTTCCCACTATAATAAAAACATTGATCATTTCTAATTCTTCACACTACATACATATTTCATTTAATAAATCACACTTAATTTATACCTTTGTTTTAGTAGCTTTCTTGGTGGTCCACTCTGGAAGAACTTTTCTATTTTCCACGGTTTCTTCAGGATGCTCTAATGAGGCAGAGGTCACAGAACTTGGTTCTTGTCCACTTTGCTTTGCAAGGTTAATTATTCCTGAATTATTATTTAAAGAGAGAGACATTATTTAAATTGTAGGTCTCATCAGCACCTTCATGACAGTGTTTCAATTATAATTCAGGAAAAACTGGGGGCAAGCCATGATACTTTCATTTTGTCAAATAATATTTTATAACTCAACAACTTACTATCTTACTGGAATAATTCTAACAACTACAGTGGCAGTACTTGATCCAAAGCCTTTCCAGTTAACAAGAGAAAAGGAAGGAATGGATTTAAATCCTTCTATTAGTTTTAAGAGATAGACTCTTTCAAATAAGAAACAACATTCAATAACTACTTCTAGGCATTGTAGGATCTGCTTCGCTATTTTCTGTCTCAGAGAGAGAACAGTCTGTTAACATAAATATAATTAGAAGTACCTTCTAGCAGAAATTCTCAATCAGTTAGACTTCTTATTTGCTATATGTGCACTATGCAAAATCGGAACATCAAAGAAGATAGATGGTGCATATGAAATAGAGTGATAATTGCAATTTGAATGAGAAAGTGAGGGAGAGAAGAATCGAATGAAAATATTCAAGTAAAGAATGAGTTGACCCCACCATCTGAGGTATACTGCCTTTTTTTGAACATCTCTTCATGACAATTTAATTAAGATACAAACCTTACAAGTTGGTGCAGCGAATATTAGCATTAAGATCAGCACAGTCTTGCCGCTACTGACTTCTTATGAAGCAATTCAGTGCTTGCAGTTTCTGTTCAATTTGTTATAATGACAGTGTTTAATCATGGACTCTACTCCATAGCATACTGCTGAATTGAGGTCACACATGTGGCTATTCAACCATGTAGCATATAATCTATATCTAAGATTCCTCTTCTGAATCCTTCTTAGCTCTACCTTTAACCAACATTACGTTATTTTAAAAATACTAAGTATTAAAATATCTTTTATTTAGGTTTGATTTGAAACAAGTAAGGGAGCCTGCAATGAAGCACGCAATATGCATTTGCAGTCTATTATACCAGTGCAATTCTGCACTGGGAATACTGCTAGATCAACTATGTTCTAAGATGTTTAATTAGAATTCTTCTCTTATGCATCTTATAAACATATAAAAGAGGCTTCTTTCCTCCTAGGCTCAATATACATCAACTCATTAGCAGAAAACATATTTGATGGCCTTAAACTAAGCTTAAACTTGATATTTAACCTTACAGGCTAATTGCACTGAATCTCTCTTATAGATAGAGTGATACAGATTTATGCAAGTTAAACACTGACAACTTTTATAGAAGTTATAGAATCATATTCTATGATTCTCCGAAGCAATACATACTTATGCTGACAAATTACTAACAGCCATAACCCCAATAAATACATGACATTGCATTTGGTCAAGATAAAACAATACCCTTCTCCATTTAACCAATTAATTTTACTGCATTTTGTACCATATCTATCATGCTGAGTATGAAAAATTCCCTGTTATAAACCCTATATGTAATGATTTTATATGTTATTGACAAATATATTAGTAACTAAAAAACCTTCAAAAATATACATAAATGGTCAATGTGCGTTTATAGAGAATTGCACAGAGTTCAATGGAACTATTTACTAATACAACGTTATTTGTCGGTGCTTTCCAGGGTTGATAGTCCTTTTATTTGTCAGCTTTTGTTTTATAGTTTAAATGCACATGTAGCTTATAAGTGAAAGTAAGTTATTTTATATTCTTACATAGAAATGTATTTGTATAATGCAGTAAAGTAATGACAGCCTTGTTTGAGGCCATACACTCATTGGGACAGAATTCACGCACCGTGGACAAATGAGTCCTTAGTCCAAATTTGGTTTCAAAAGCAAGATTTTATGAATATTTCTTCCCTATGTCACAACACGGCTATGCTTTGTACTTTACTGCAAAGTCTGATCCTGAATACTGCTGTTCATCTGCATTCTTATTCAAGTCAAATTCCAAGGCTGGTGTATGTTTTTTCTTCAAGTACTGTTTCTTGAGAAAAGGATTTAAGTACTTAACACATTCTTCTTCCTCAGATAAGCATTATGTGTAACAAAATTTCCATATGGCTCGGGTCACAAACTTGTTAACCTTACGCATTCATAAAAAGAATATCTTCTGCTCTGCATTTAACATTTCTGTTATCAATTGTCATTATTATAGGACTTCTGCTAATCAAAACAGACGTCAGGGCAGAAATAATGTGATTTTCAGTTAATTGACATTTTACCTGAGGAAGCCGGTTTTGGAAGGCGACTTTGAAAAGGTCGTATACCTTTGGCAGTCATGGCTGGATCAGATGTTGAGTGACTAATTACACTTTCCACAGACTCCTGGCTCTTAGTTATTGAAGGCACTTCTCGCTCAAGAGTTTTGGCTTTTACTGAAGGAGCTGAAAGAAGAACTTGCTCAGCCGGTCCAAGGACTTCTGTTTCCAAGGCTGAATCTTGCTTAGAAATGTGTCGCCCTGTAGATCTGTTCCCTGAGTCGGGGAGGGGGAATGTTCCAATCCCACTGTCCAGTGTCCTCATCTGGCAGCAAGACTCTACGATACAGGAAAATTGTGTGACAGGGTGGAGCTAAAGGTGTTGCTGGTGTTTAAAGACAGTGAAAGGGTCTACAGGAAAAAAGGGCACCTTCAAGGGAAGGTTTCAAGGAAAGAAAAACATTTTGCATTTTGTGAGTATGCTGTTACCTGTTGTTTGTATGCTTTTGACACGATACACCTATATAACTGAGCACATCAAAATACCACTTTGAAGTGAACTTAAACTAACAGATGCCAAAACACTGAAACTGGCCTCCTTCAGAGTTACGGTGTGATAATGAGTAAGAGAGGCATGTCCTAGAAAGTGATTACAGCTGGAATTTTTAAATTACTTAGTTTGAAGACCCACAGAAAGTCTGGGGAGCATCAATGTTTATCAATGATTGAGCAGGGTAACGCATTTCTTCCTACAAAAACCCACCCTCCACAAAAGCTTGACTTCTCCCTACCTCTAGTTTCTTCATGTTTTTTCTTAGAAGAAGGTGTTAATCAAAGGTCCTCTACTAATTAGGGGACTGAGAAAGATGGAAGTGTAGATACCTGTCCATTGCTGCTCTAGCAGCTGTGATGTAACAGCACCACCCTGCCCCAACATTTTCTATCGATTTCCAGGGATTTGCCTTTTGTTTGTACAATGAGCAAGCAATATTGTAAGGGACTATGATGGCATGGTCCTTCTGAGAGGTACAAACTTTAGCACTAATGGTTGGAAAATGAGCACAATTTAGGTTAAACGTCTGGAAACATCCCTCGACAGTGAGATCTTCAGTCTGTGGCAGACACTCCCAAAGGAAGTACAGGAATTTCCTTTGCTTTGAACAATTTAAGGCTACACTGACCACAAGATATACTGCAGTGAACAATTGTACTCTAACAGGAGATGCAGAATATGAACCAATATATCTCTTCTATCTCTATTTTCTGTGTTCTTGAGTATTGATTTTTTTTAACGAGATGCCCATTTGTTCTTTAAGTCTGTTGTTGTTTAGCAGTCCTTTGTCATTTCCATGATTTTTCCCTCCACAGTGTTTCTAATACTCTCGAAAACTCAGAAATATTTCTCCTCTGTAGGCTTTGCCTATTTGTTTTTGAAGTAAGAACATTAACATGGTCATTTTCTATTAATATCTTAATCCCAACAGGTCTTACTTGATAGTAAGAAATTACTTACAGATAAATTAGATGTCTATTTATGTTTCCTGGTTTTTCTCAAAAGAGGAGCTGTCTATATTTGCATGGTCCTCATTACCTTATCCTCGTCACTCAGGATTAAGGAAAGATTGAAAGTCATACTGAGCACATTAACCTTGCAGGGCCTATCTGAGCTGCAGCAGCAGAACGAACTCCACACTATCTTTTAAAAGGGCAACAAGCGACTGATTTCTCTCACACAATTGCTGCATCCCAATTAATTCTTTCCGTAGGTAAAAGAAGATAAGGCGTGGAAGCCATGGCTAGCTGGCAACTACGTTTTCTATGACATTTTTGAGCTAATGTGCCATAACGATTTTAGAAGTTGCAGAAGGTTATCCAGGAAATGTGAAAAAGAAGAGAATTCTATTTGGATCTGCTGCATCAAAGAGAAGTTTCCCTTCCCTCAACCCTTATATCAAGATATTTTTTGTTTTGTTCTTGAATAGTAAAATACCTCTCTCAAAGTGGGTGAACTGTCCCTCCCAGGATATAACAGTGCAGAAAAGTAAGTTAAAATGCTAGGTGTCCGCCCTTGCCGTTTAGACATCCTTGCCTCTGGAGATAATCAAGCTTAAATAGGGTGTTAGCTCATGGTCAGGCAATGTTTCAACTAATGACTATCAGTGACAGAGCTAGTAAAGGAAAATACAGAATAAAAAAGGACTTGCATTAGTTTCCACTTGACCAGAAGAAAGGCATTTGTGCAACACTGGTTGTATTGGAGAGGCAGAGCTCTTCAGCAGGAACATGGAGGAAACTGGAATCATCACAGAAAAGCACATCCTGAAAACAAAACTCTGGAGTCTCCTCTCTACTGTGTGTACGGTTAATTTTGCAACCAAGTTTCACAGGGACCTTCAATGATTTTGTAGCATCATTTCCTTTTCAAGCATTATCCGCGAAACTAAAAAGTCCACCCTTCCTGATTATTACATGAGAATTAACTCAAAATGTATACCAAACAGCAAAGCTAAGTCTTTTGCTCAGGGCAAATGGGAAGATGAGCCCTATTTTATCTTCTAAGGTCATGTTTCTTAAAGTGACGTAAGGATTTGTCTTGTTCACTCTTACCTTGCGTGTGTCTAGAAATGCACCATGAAAGCAATGGCATAACATCAAAAGAAATGAATATGGAGGGCCGTACCTCCAAGAAAATAGTCTCTCACTGTTCCCAAAATAATTGGAAGAGTGATGGAGGAGTACACCAGCGGTGTCTCATTTAATTAAAAAGAAAAATAGTTTTAATCGATTATAGTCTTCCTTCATAGAGACATTATCCATGATAAAGGAAATACACCATGTGAAAAACAGATTTTTAAAACAGCTCACTAATTTTTAATTCTGAACAACCACAAAAGGGTCTGGCTTTCCAAGTGCTCAAAGCCCAGCAGCTCCCATTGTGACACTTAAAGACAGATCTTTTAAAAATCCTGTGACTCAGCTATGTTGAGAAATCTTCAAAAACCCAGTCCTAAACCCACAGAGTATACTGCAAAGTTCTTTATAGATGCTAATGTTTCACTAATAAATGTAACTAATTCACCCCTAAAGCTATATTATACAAATAAAAAAAGTATCTCTCAGAACAATTTGTATTACTGAATGAATTAATATACGTTATCTTGCGTTGTTTTTAAACTTTTATGAGGCAACTGTGAAATAAAAAAAATACATTATACATCTCAGTGACAGCTTTCAAACCAAACCGTTCATGGTCCATCTGATTTCATCAGTTGCGTTGACACTTCAAATGACTGTTATCAGCAAAAGCTGCACAAGAAATGCATAACGAAAATATGTAAAAGTTAAATCTCTGATGTTACAACAGTACTACTCAATAGATGAAAAACGATTCTGCAAAACATTAAAGTCTGAAAAGAGTTATATATGACCTTAATTGCTTTTGCTTGCAAATTTTCCCTGGTACACAAGTCAAATTCCTTGCCTGATTCTGGGGTTTTTTTGCCTCTTTCCCCGCCAAGAAAGAAAGAAGCTCACAAAGAAGTATCAGTTTTTACAGTGGACACAGACAGACTCACCATCTGCCATTTCACCGAACAATGGGACTAGAATCAAAGTCTGAAACATTGAAATATCTCTTTCCCTCCTTCTCTCCCTCCCATCACACAGACCTGAATCTGGACAGAAAACAAAGTCCCTGGAAATCCTACTGTAGAGGAACATTTCTCAAAACCGAAAACAGAAATAAGGAAGAATTTACAGGAATTTATTGGAGATCAAGAAATTCCTCACTGCAGGGGAATCCTGAAAACAGGATGCTCTCAGAGCTTTGTGGCCAATCTGAGGAAGACCTTTAATGTTGAGAAGCTTCTCAGCCACTAAGTAAAAGGAGTTAACAACGCATAGACAGTTTTCTGAAAGTCTGTTGAACACACTACTCCTCAATAATTTTCAGGTTTAATATTTTCATAGGCAAGGTGGTCATGCAGTTCATGCCCTGCATCAGCTGGACACCACGGTCATTTGTACAGTTGGACAGGCTTTGGTGTATTCCAGCATGACTGGTGTCTGTTACCAGAGCTTTCTGGTATCAACAGACCACCAAGAGACCTCCTCAATATAGAGTTCACATCCAAATTAGATGGAATAAAAAGGATCTTTGAAAATTGTGCACTGTTCTGAGGGTATGAACAAAAGGAGAATAGAAAAGGGACATTCAGGCTGGTAGGTTTCAGGAATTCTAAAAATGAGATCATCACTGGAGAAAACTACAGTAGCAGGTCCTCCTGTGGGTTTTTTACATCTTTCTCTGAAATGCAAAATTAAAGAGTTAGAAGTAAACAACCCATTGACAAGGACTGACAACCTAGAATTCATTATAGTCTTTTAGGACATTCTCCTGAGCCCATGGAAAAGTGCAACTTAAATTCCAGCAACACATCATTAAACCTAATTATTTTCCAACCTTTTTTTTTTTTTTNGAAACATTTGCCACAAAGATACCAGAAACACACCAGCTCTAGCTCAGAAACTACCCTCGATACAAATCATTGGAGACTGGGAGAGAATACCCAGGGAAGCTGACTGCTGACCTTGCTTCAGAAGCACTGGTATCAGTCACCCCACAAGAGGAGTTCTCAATCTGACCTGGAACCACGCTGTTTTATGTTGTATATAGCACCCTTCTTTGTTCTTATTTTACACAATGCATGTGAAAGGAAAATCAATTTGGGGAAAAAAAATAAAAGAAAACACAGAACAACTACTATAAAGGGAATTGCTTCCAGCAGAACACAAGAAACGTGAGTTCAGCCTCCCTCAGGCTACGTTCCACACTGATGGCTGCGAAATAGGGTGCTACTCAAAATAAGCAATGGAGCAAAATTTGCCCCTTTTTAGATTAGGTACACGTTAGTCTTTCTAATGTTGAACTTCTGTAAACCTATGTTGAGACCCAGCACATATCCAAGCGATTTCATGATTTTCATACGTTAGAAGACATAAGGTGATGATACAGCTTTTAAACACAGCTTCTCATACCCATTTCTTCAATAATGTGAAATGATACTTCTAAGTGGGATATAATGCCACATTAATCTAAAAAAACCTTTAACTGAGTAACTGAAGAGTGTTTCAAAATATTTCCTCAGGTAAAGATTCACGTTCTAATAAAGTCTCCTTATGCTGCATCTTAAGAGTTTCACAGATGCTTAGTCTATTCACAAATCACATATCAATCTTTACATAGGGACTGTTATACTCTTAAGAAGCCTATATATTCACTCATGGTTATTTTGACCATCTAGTTAAACCATATGTGAGTTTTATTATGATTCTTAAATCATCCATAAAAACCTTGACGGAAACTGCAGGATCCAAAGTTTTACCCACAGAGCTAAAATAAGTTGTAAATCAGCAATTCCGCTAAGCAGGTATATTGTTTTATGTATATAGATAATGTAATTCAAAATGGGCAGAAAAATTCACCCACTTTGAACTAAATAATACGAGGAGACATTGCAGGATGTTAGCACTTTCATGTCCTGAGAGGAAATAATTATAGGCTCTGCTGTGTTGTAAGTAAAATTTTGCCTCCCTCCCAATTTGGGCTGTGGATTCCAGAGGGCACCCACCCCTCAGTGCTTCTTGAGGGCATCAGAATTTCCAGCTCAATAACCTCAGCCATCCCCCATCAGGTAGAACCACAATCTTACTAATGAAACGTACTGATGGGTACCAGATGCAATTACTGCAAACAGACATTGTCTCCACTTCAAATGCCTGATGCAAACTGAGCTTCTGTTTGGAGGTAGCAACGTTACAGATGTGTGTTTGTTACTTAACTTTGATGGCCTGTGTATCTTAACATTAAAAATAAACAGTAAAAAAGAAGAAAACTGTATTTTAGGTCAAAAAGATAATAGGTAGTTCTGCTTACATCAGGCTTTCTATGTATAATGCTAGTAGCATTTTCTTTCAAAGCAGCAGCCCACCTCATGGAAAATGTGGAATTCTCCCCTGTGCTCACCACTACAGCTGGTTTGAGATCTTCCCCACATAAATTTTCAAGTTTTGGCCTACAAAACTGCACATGATTGACACAAATTTCAGCTGAAATCTTGGAGGAACCACCAGAATTTTCCACAGAAAGTAGATATTTTCAGGAAAAAAAGTATCAGTCAAAAATAGCTCTGTATCAAGAGCAGTTTCACTGGGAAATTTCCAGCAAGCTGTTTTCAGAAGTACAGATTTACTTCAGCCTTTAAAGAAGGTTTTGAAAGACATGTAATACTGAATGGTCTTTCTTCAAGGAGTATCTAGGACACAACAAAAGGGCAAAATTCCCATCTTTAACAGAATACAGAAGTTCTAACAAATTATCTTTTTTGCATTATAAAGTTCAAGACTCTACTAAACTGACACATGGGACCAGAGAACATGTAATTGGTTTTTTCTGACAGACAAATGGAGAATTATTTTTCTAGTATTTTGAAACATGCCAAATTATTAATTAATACTTTTTCCCCCCCCAGAATAATATTGCAAATGTAAATAGGTCTCTGCAAAATTGCTTGATCAGTTAATAAACATCTTTAAGCTACATGTGGCATTGGCAGGAAGAACTTAAACTACAGATGGCAAAACAGATCTCTTTATTTGCACATCCTTCTCTTCATCTGCAATGCTAAAGTAACCACAAAAAAATGAATGTATTTCTGCCAAATCAATGTCAATTTTAAGAAGATCATTCCTTCTGGGTTTATACCATAATTTGATCCAATTAGTCAAAGATGAATGCATTGTTGTTTTCTATCTAGATCTTAAGTATAACTAGTATGCAAAACTAAAAACCCCCGAAGGCTTTCCTAGGTAAAACTAGAAAAGACACAAGTTTTCACAGCCCAGATATTCCCATGTGTACTGGAATTATTTCTAATGTATACTAAATAAGGGTAAACATGAGAACTGTGCAGTGTATTTTCAATGTAGATCTATCAGTCAACATTCATGGCTGCTTGAATCCGTGATTACAATTTATGCTTATTTGTAATACCAATAACAAACACAATAAAGACAGACTTTACTGGTTTCTTCAGTGTCCCTTCTATTGCTTCGTCCTAGTCAGACCTTTTTTCTTTTTTGCAAACCCACCAACTTCAATATGTCATTTGCCCAACAGTTTGACAGTTATCTTCACAGTTTCCCATGACCACAATCCCATCCGTGAAATGTATTTTCTGAGTTAAAACAGGTAATTGCTGACTCATTTTAATCCCAGTCTCACCTACTAGTAAATCAAAACATTAGTTTTAATTATTAATGAGTACTAATCACGTACTCCAGTTTGGCAGTTATCTACAGATCTATTTGCTATTTGCAATAAGTGCTTCCCATCCCCCTCTAGGCATTTAGATCCCTCCCTTTCATGCTTGAAAAGAATGGTGACAAGCTATTTGGAGCAGGGATTGTCACAGAGAACAAAATTTTAAATGAGTTGGAAAAAGAACATGGATAATTCTTGGAATTAAATTAAATATAAAGGTCTACATGCAGCTCCCAGCTGGGAAAGTCCCACAGCCGATGATGTCTGGAATGATCACTCTGTATTACACCATTACACTTTCTTTCTAAAAACCTACTCACTGTTTTCAGGAGACAGGATATCAGAAATAGATACAATTTTAGTCCTACTAGAAAAGAAATACTGAGACTTACAATTCATGTGAAGAGCAACTTTAAGCTCTATGTAAAAGATAATTGAATGCAGTCCAGCTGCAGCTTGGCTCTCAATGAGGCCAGCCTAGAAATACTTCGGAGAGCTATCACTCTTTTTTCGACTGTATGTCCCCCTTTCGTTTTACTTCTGCATTTGCCAGTCAGCCTTGCAGATTTGCAACTATCTGAAAGAAATACTTCTAAATGAGTAATAGCTGAGAAGAAAGAGAAGTCCTCACATCCGATGCAAGATGTGAATCCAAGGTAAGCAACAGATTTGCTGCAATGCAGAAATGTGGCTTTTCCAGGCTTCTTCATTAAAAACAGCCTTCTGTTTCCCTTAGTACCCTGAAATGTAAAGGTTGGGAACCAACAATTGCACACTGTCTAAGGAACACCTTACTGGGGATTGCTCATTCAAGGCATGGATGGATGTTTCCCTTCATTTGCCATTCTCTAACAGAGAAGACACATCTCAACCCTCAGAAATTGTACCTATAAGTAGCAAAGACCAAGAAAGGAGGGGTTATTATTTATAGAACCATAGAAAAGTTTGGGTTGGGAGGCACCTTTTAAGTCCAACACTCCTGCAATAAGCAGGGACATCTTCAACTAGATCAGGTTGCCCAAAGCCTGCTCCAATCTGACCTTGGGTACTTCCAGGGATGGGGCATCTACCACTTCTCTGGGCAACCTAGGCCAGTGTCTCACCACCCTCCTTCTACTAGTCTGAATTGACCCTCTTTTAGTTTAAAGCCATTACCACCTGCCCTGTTGCAACAGGCCCTGATAAAAAGTCTGTCCCCAACTTTCTTAATAGCCCCCTTTAAGGACCAAAAGGCCACTATATATCCAAGTGGCTTAGATACATAATTGATAATTCAGGTGAAAATGCATTTTTCGTAAAAATTCTACTAGATGTCATTGTAGAAAAGGAGCACAAAGTCCACATGAGCCCAGTTGAAACGAATGCTTACAGTAACTCAACACATACTCACTCAAAATGCTTTTCAGTTTGCTCAGTTGTACTTCAGGTATACAAACTAGAGTTAATAGGAAATGCATGACTGAAGCTACATAGACATATCAGATGGTCCTAGCCAGAAGCAAGAAGCATGTAAAGTAGAAAAATTTCAAAAAGAAGGACTTTTATAGAGAATACTGGCATGTACTATCCTGTAGTAAGATAATCAGGCAGTCCTGATCTGAGGGATAAAAACTAGTATAGCTTAGGCCAGACTGTAAAGTAGTGTAAATGAACATAGCAGCATTAACTTCAGAGTTGAAGAACCTGGCCATCCTGTTTAATTGACATTTTAAGCCTGAATGAGACCAGCAGATTCTTGGAATCTTGAATAATAATTAGACTTTATCCTATACATAATGTATAAAGAGCCACGCTTCCCGTTCTAGTGATAAAATTTGGTATTTCTGGATGAATAAATGTAATGACAAAGAAGGAAATTAACAGCAAATCACTGTGGCTAATAAGAAAGTGTTGATCCAAAATATTAATTCTCTCCACAGAAGGAATACAAGCTAGACAGTAGGCTGCAGCAGCGCTGCAGAAGAATTGGCAATTAGACAAGTGCTGTGTGCTATCTTTTAAAGTACAAAGAAATGATTTGTCTTTGCCAGACTGTGAAGAAGGTAAGCTGACATAAATTAGAAGACACTAATGGACGTTAGTTTCTTATTACTCACATTGGCAAGGTTCTCCATCATTTTCAAGGAACATAAGTAACAACTAGAAAAATACACAGAAAGTTTCACTCTATTATCATAGGCTCCTTCAGACCATCTTTTCAAAATTAATCCCTGCAGAAATGCCTGAATGCCAAACAAGAGTGAAGAGCACAGTACAGCAGACATTATTCATCCCAGTTCCAGTGGTCCAAATCAACCCCATCCCTGCTGGAAACCAGGACACCCACATAATGCTGCTCCTCTCACAGGTCTCTCCATTCTGCAGAGCAGCCTGTTCACCTTCTCACCTGTACGAAAAACATGCACTAATGAAATTCCACTGAAGGGATGCAGAACAACTATCTAGAAAGAGATGACATTTAATCAGCTTTATGCACCAGTGTGAGTTGTTTCTGATGAGCTAGTCCTGGGATGGTAGAATCATAGAATGGTTAGAGTTGGAAAGGACCTTCAAGATCATCCAGTTCCAACCCCCCTGCCATGGGCAGGGACACCTCCCACCACACCAGGTTGCTCAAAGCCCCATCCAGCCTGGCCTTGAACACTTCCAGGGATGGGGTATCCACAACTTCTCTGGGCAACCCGTTCCAGTGCCTCACCACCCTCACAGTAAAGAATCTCGTCCTAACATTCAATCTAAATCTCCCCTCTTCCAATTTAAAACCATTACCCCTTGTCCTGTCACTATACTTCCTGACAAAGAGTCCCTCTCCAATACATGCAGAACGGTACATGCAGAACGCTGCTCCACACTACCCTGGAAGGCCACTCAACAGCATGGGCAGACCACAACTTCAGTAACATGAAAACTGCAGCATAAGAGCACAGGACTTTTAAATGTTGTGTAAAGCCTCCCAAAGAAGTGGTGCATTGGTGATGGACAGATTTAAAACGACACGCTTGAAGATACTCAAAACTCAACTGATGAAGTCCCTGAGCAGGAGGACTTCTAACCTTTGTGCTTCTAGGGGTGTGTTTGTACACACAAGACAGTCAGTTGTTCTTGCAATGCCTGCTGGTTATTAAACAAGATTTCCCCTCAGTGATTTTAGCTACTCCGGTTCAGAAAACTAAGTAAACAAACCACAGACACAGGTCATTTCACTGGTGTTGAAAGATCAGAAAGTGAAGATTTTGAAGTACAAACGGGGAAGAACAATGCTTGCTAATTGCATTAAAATGTAAATGCTTTGGGGATATTAGACGGAGGCATGAAACAGCACAAACGTTGAGGAACTGACAGAGGCCTTTAGGGGAGTGAAAGTACAAATGTAAATGCCTCAGTTCTGTTTCTGCATGTTCACACATACCTCCTATCTGAAATATTCTGAGGACAGTGAGACCATGATAGATAAGAAGAATATGAGGGTCTCTTCTATATCTTATGGCACTAGATTTTGAGACTTGTTTGTTTTAATCTGGGTTGGGTTATTTCAATGAACAAGCTTGGATCTTAATGTTGTTAGAGGCAAGCAGCTTATTTTAGTATTTATTAATTCCTCTATTTTTAGCAATTAGGAATCTAGTCCTTTGGATTGACATCCAAGCTGGTTAGATAGAGCAAGTGAGGTTGTTGTGAAGTTGCCTGCTACAAAGCCCCAGCCCAGGAAGCACACTAACTAAAGCAATACAGTCAGCATCTACAGATTCAACACCTACCTCTCAGCTTCCACACAGGGCTTTAGAAGATAGCATCGTTACTGATGTATAAACAAATGCATGCATCCTTGTACCATTGCTCAAGAACAGGTGATTCATAAAAAATCTAATACCTTGACACAACATGTATTGAAACATAACTTTTTTGAGCATGCAGATTTGGAACTGGAAGAGACCCAGACTGGAAATGGATTTGGTGGTAACTGGTTTTGTTTGACGGTTTTTAGAGACAGCAACCTCACAGGTAGAGACTTCTAGGTATTCCACAGCTTTCCTGGGTGGATGGGGAGATAAAACAAACATTTTTCCTTTATCTGATCATGTGTAAATGAATGATTCAGCTGCTATATCAGTGATAAGATGATTGCTAAATGGTTCTTCTCAACTTCTATCAATGGCCTGATGAAAGGAATTAACACTGACAGTGATAAGTTGTTTTCTCAAGCATTGAGACTTCATGACAAGAGAGGATTTCTTTTGCGGTTGAAAGACATTTTATCAGTTGAATATTGTTCTTCATTAAATGCATTAGAGGCATCCAAGGATTTGTCTGACATTTAAGCAACTTCTGAATTATCCTTTTACCTCTCCGCAGTGATGTGGATCATCTCTCTTTCCTGAATGAACAGGCTGTAATGCAGATCAATTTGTTCACCATCTTTCCTCTGTCACTTATTCTGTTACATTTATCTCAGCAATTCATTGCAGACCTCACCTAATCTGTCTCCAGGTTTTGAGGGTTCTTTAATGTAAATCTGTTTGCTCAAATATGTCAGGTTTAATGGACATGTTTTAGGATGATGCATGTCAGAGTTAATGTATTTACCACATTAATCAGCCTTCTTTCCTTCACATCTATTTCCATTCCTTGAGAATGAGAAAACATGAATTCATCAGCTGTTTACTTAGTACTCCAGTAAAAACACCCAAAGTTTCAGCATTTACATAAGAGTGGATAAACCCAAGTCTTTTGTTTGGTAGAGGGGGTTGTCCAGTATTTTTTCTTCTCTTACTGGAAGTTTGGTGCAAGCTTATTAAACGAGCAGATGAACTGCTATTATTTTCATCACTTCATAGGCAACAGGATAACTTCTAATTAAGCATTCTGAATATGGCTATTGAACAGCACATTCAAAAATTAAATTTGCAACATACTTTTTCAGTTCCAGCGTTCATCAGATCTACATCTCAGAAAGAAACCCAGAGAAAAAAGGCAGATGATACTGCAGCAAGGATCTGTTGATTAGAAATGGTACCGGTGTGGAACAAAAAGGCAGGCTCTGCATTGTGTTCTACATTTATGGGGAGCCAGATAATGAAGCACCACACAAGCAGTAAAGAGTGACAACCAGCTTTAAATGATGCAGGTGAACAAACGTGAGGGGAAAGGTGAGTAAAATAGTGCCCTGGCAGTTGCAGGGAAACCATACAGAAGAACCAGACAGAAAAGAGGACTCGGAGACAAACAGACTTAAGCTGGGATACTGGAAAGAATTCAGGTCCTTCTTCTCATAGAAAAGTCTGCTTATGAAGTGTGGCTTTTTCTAATCTTATATATAGTTTCATAGTATGGCTACTGGGTACTGAATAAAACAGTATCAATAAGGCTATCATCTTACGTGTTTTGATATCTCAATACAAATAATTATAAGGCTGATGCTTCATTTTAAGTCAAACCCACTTTCATTTACAACATGATGTATGTCCTGTTTTTGCTATCAGTATATCAGTAAAATTGTTACCAGGTTGCTAGTGACTTATCTATAAAACTTGCTGTGAAGGACATTTCTAGTTTCCACTGAAAATGTAGTTTGATCACTTTTCTTTGCTGCACAAAAAGCTTAAAGAGGTGGACTTCAAAACACACCACAACATATAAATACTAAACATCAGCATTAGGCATCTATGTGATTCAACCAAATGTTCTCTAAAGAAAAAAAAAAACCGCTGAAAAGTTGCTCAAAAGACAGACATTCCTTTTTTCTGACCAGATTGCCTTTAAATTAAACTGCAAAACCCTTCTGCAAGGCTGTTCTTAGAAAGTAGAAGAAGAAAGATTATAAAGCCTGCTATAAGGCAGACGATTATCAGGAACTTTAATGGAATTGAGCGCCGGGCTACAGCACAGCTACAAAAGAATCCCTTGACCTCAGAGTGTGTTTTTGTTCTAGCACAAAGCAGCAAAGTCTAGAGCGCACTTTTAATGTTGCTTTGATAGTGTGGAAGCCCAACCCTCCATCTAGCTAGAGACTTTTCAGGACCTCTTTAAGTATCTGCAGGCGTTTTCTCTGTATCACAGAAAAGCCAGTATGTACAAGGCTCCCATTTAATACTGCATGAATCAATTTTGAGTAACTGACCTGGACCTCTATAGAAAATTTGACAAAAATTAGACGCAAGTCTTTCTTCAAAGTTTCAAAAATATCGACTACATTTATCTTCATAATCTTTGTCTGGCTCTGAATTTCACCTGAAATACTCCAAACAAACAATAGGGGTCAATGCCACAGTTCGACCATTTCTTTCCAAGAACTGTCAAACTTTCTGTTGTGTATCCTGACCCCAGCCTCTCTCAGGGAATTAACTCCCCACACAACTTCAGTGGGTAGCATCTGGTGCTTCCAGCTGAGAAGACAGTACCAAAAACTCCCAGATATATTTTGGATTGCTCCTACCAATTCTTGCGTTGTCAAGTATTTGCTCTCTAGAAGAGATGCAGATCTGCTCAGATTTTTAAAATTTATTTTATTTTAACCAGTGATGTCATTTTGAGGGCAAAACCTACCTGCCGTGATGTCCCTGATGTCAAAGCTCAACAGGCTTTTATTAAAGAATGACTGTGGCCTTTTAGTTCAATCAGTGACATATTAAAGATAATATCTGAAAGCAAAAAACTTTCCAGTTTAATAAAATAATTCCTTTAGATGAACTGTCCATGCTTTCATGTACTCCCTGAACTTCAGACTTTGGACTGCAAGTGATTCTTTGATTCATTTAGAAATTGCTAAGTATAGAATGACCACTGGAAATCCACTATGTTGAATAAATGTATATACACACAGAAATATCTGTGACCAAAACGCATCATCTTTCTTTGTATTGAAACCTGAGTATAAATTTAAGAATAGACTTGAAACCTTCTCAGACACACCTCATCATCCAATTTAGGCTGGTGAATTTATGCTGAGATTGTGTTTTCTCTAATGCTTGAGTCTATCTTTAGAAAAAACCATATTCTATATTGACTTGCTTCTCTAGTGAATTTGTCACCCATTTGAGGTAACAAAGAGAAAAGGAAACTGGACACAGAGACATTATTATCATGCAGATTTCAAACATGGGGTTTAAACAAATTACCAAAGTGTTGATGTCTGAGAAAATGTCACACTGAGTCTTTCCCCCTTCAGCCCCAGCATATGTTTTTATCAAGACTGAAAAATTATATGAATAATTATGACTAGTTTTCCTCTTCATTATAGATACATAGTCCTAAAAAGAAAACAAAGTCAGTAACCTTTTAATTTGTGTAGGGACCTGTATAGCCAAAATAGTTCTGCTCCTCCAAAGTGTCTGTATTTTATCCATAACAGATGAGTATTATAATCAAGTAAAGTGTCTCTGGTATGACTTTACTGTATACCATAGTATTCTCATGTGAAGCTGTCTGCAAGAATTAATTCTTCAGTAATTAGCATTTGTTTGCTTGTGCCATGGATTTTTGGCTTTTCCCTTGAAGCTGTTTATCAATGAAAACTCTTAATACATTATAATTAATACAATCACACTTTTCCAGGAGTGGCTGCTAATTTGAAACAGTACTTGAAATATGAAACATTAAACTTCCTCAAATGCTTTTTTCTTCTCAAGATGTCCAATTATTAACTTCTCTATGTAAAGGTGTAATTTGTAAATGCCTCATAATTTTTTTGGCCATTGTGACAATGGGGAATTTCAAGACAAACACTGACACTTCGACTCCCTTGGGGGAAGCAGAATTCTTTTTCTTTGTAAAATGAAGGGTTTTTTATGTTTACATGTGAGTAAGACTGGCAGGAGCTTGACACATTGTCTCTGCACTCAATAAAAGAATTTTATTTATAGGAATATTCAGAGACTGCTGTACCTGCCTGAGCTCGGGAATCTCTCACGGCACAAAGAAAAAGTCAAACCTTTTATTGTGTCCTTCCTCTTATTAAGTACTTCAGCATTTCCTGCTTCATCACTCTTTCAAAACCCAACTGCTTTATTGCAAAGAGCTTGAGGAAGGAACTCTGAAGATGCCTGGACCTGGAAGTAGTAATTGTGATTTTCCACATGGATTTTGGTCTCCTGTCTGTGGGAAGTGGGAGCACCGATAGCATCTCTGCTGACTGGGCCACATTTGGCATCCTCACTGACAGTACAGCAAAAGCTGTACTTTTTGGTTTAAATTTTCAAAAAAGAGTTTAAATATGTGTTTAAGTACAATATAGCACAATATAAATGATAGCTTCATATAGAAATGATCACGTGTTCCTGAAACACAGGTATACTAGAAAGGATATTTTATATTACCATGCATACTTGTATTCTTTCCATTTAAGAAATCCAAAGAGTGAGCAAAACACTTAAATTTGTTTAGATCAACAACTAACAACAAATTAAAGCCCTAGCAACTGGCACTTTACACGTTTTTTCTTTAACACATCCAGGAGTATCTCATTATTAGAAATTATAAACCAGCATTGTCTTACATGATACCAACCCTTAAGACTCCAGTTATATTTATCTTATTTATTAGCTAACTGGGCAGAAGTGATGGCAATTTAGGTATTTGACAGTGACAACTAGGGGAACACGCATTTTTCCTAATATGTAAAGAACATCTTCCCTGCTTAATCATAGCCTTTCTACATCTTGTATATATTCAGGACCTTTTTGTTAACAGTTTAGATCAAAGCCAGTAGAACAAACTCCAGTAGAATTAAGTACAGCTTCAAAACCACAGTGAACCTTGTTTTCTTAGAACAACCATTTATGATGGTGAAGAACGCAGTAAGAAATTAATTTAGAGCCCACTGAACTTTTCAAGATTTTACAGACCAAAAGCCTTCACCAGGATGCGAGCTGCCTCCTCCGATCTGACTAAGGACCTGGGTCACTACCATGTGCTTGATGGCAGAGAGGCATAACACTCACAGAGCCATCCTTCCTGTAAAATTCCCTTCTGCTTCTGACAGCCAAAATCTTAGAAGTGGATAACAAAGAATGCCAAATTTAGCTCTCTCATATCTCAGGTAATTCTCCATACCAGCAAGGGGGTCTCTATAATCTTCACAAGTTCTTTCTTGTGTATGTTTTTCAGTAAAAATCTCAAACTAACAATGTTCTGAATGAATGTTTCTTAGATCTACATAGACTTTCAGCCTTGAAAAAAAATCAGTATCTTTCTACGAAAACCTTTGTAACAGAAAAATGCCAGAGCTATCAAGGAATTTGGTAGAACAATCTGAATGAGATATAGGAAAGCTCGCTATTCACAAAAAGCACTGTGGACATACAGCAGCAAAAATACCGATCTAAAATAACACATAGCCTGATGAGAGCAGAATAAAACACATCACAATACTGATTTAGGAGTAGTCAGGAAGTGCACTTAGATCCATGCTTCTAATTTCCCAGGCTTGGGTTTGCCCTGCTGCAATAAGTAATGGCTGGCACATCCTGCATTAGGACTCACCCTGCTAATGTTAACAAATTTGCTTAGACCTACATTATTTTTACTGTGCCAGTACTACCTATTGTACATAATGTCTCCACATCATCAAAGAGTTTCCTGACATTAGCAGCTAGATCCTCAGAGCAAACTCCTTGAGTTACTCTAGATGGTTTGACAAGGCAGAACAGGGATAGCTGGAAACCTGTGTCAAGCCTTTAAGAGATGGCATTGTCTAAGGAAAAGAAGATGCTTTTTTAATTGGTGTAATTCAGGTAATGGGAAGGTCTTTGTATGAGCTATAGGAATTGCCAAAGGGCAGCACTGCCTGGCATCTCTGTAGCACTATGTACTGTGAAGTTGTATAGACCTGGGCCACAGACCTACCTGTCACTTTATCCATGTCATCAGCCCTGACAAAGGTAAAGAAAAAAGTCTTTTCTTTGCAAAAAAAGGATTTTGGTGCACAAGTGGGCTGGACCCTCCTAGCTAACCAAGGGTCTCATGAACGCAAGGCACAACTGAGGTCTGACTTTAGGGAATGCCAACCAACCCACTCTGCAACCTCTGCATCCTGACAGAGATTCCGATTTGGTGCTCTGCGAATATCTCTTTTTTCTTGTTCAGTGTCTCCATTAAAAAAATAAACTGAAACATTTCACATCAATGCAAGGTAAGTTTTCAGAATTTTGGGGTGGAGGAAAAATAATTAGTTCAGCCTGAGAATCTTCTTCATTCAGAGTCGGTTCCTTATATTGGTGACACACTGCTCTAATACAGATCCCAAACAGACTTCTGCTTTGTCCTCCATTGCCTATTAAATATTTTAACCTGTACTGAGGTTAAAAATCAGCATATGCCAATCAAGAAGCAGGGCAGATGGTGCTACCCTCCTGAAAAGTATAGAGCAACAGCAACTTTATTCTCAGTAACAGCTTTAAGGTTTTCTGAACAGACACCTGGTTTGCTACTCCTTCCGATTTGGTTTATGACAGTAATTATTCTGCTATTCAGAATTTAATTCTGAAGTTTACTAACTCAAGGCCATTTGACAGATTTACAGTACATCAGCATTATTCCCACTGAAAGCATCATGCATAACCACCCTGGAGTTTAGCCACTATATATAACCCACTAGTTTTGGAGGCCGAAATGATCTTTCATAGCCAGATTCCAAAGCCCTTCTGTCAAGCATTACTTAGATCCGCAATCGGTAACAGTATGTACTTATCTTTTACATAGATGGTGAAATCTGGCTTCCCAGGAACAGAGCTAAATGAATGCTAAAGCTGACAATAGGTGGGCAAACAAATAAAGTAATGAGATTTAAACATTTTTGTTTGTTTTTTTTTTCCCCCCCAAGAACTGATACAGCAATAGAATCCAGTGTAAAATATAATTTTGTACCTATCACATGACTCTGACATGTAGTCCTTGTAATGGTGTCCTCGTCTTCTTCTTGCAGGTTTTCTGTGACTACTTTAGCCTGTACACAGTGCAACAAAAGTGAAGAAGATCTGTGACTCTGTTTATGTTGCTTCATGATAACTACAGAACATCTTTTCAGAAATAAAGCAGAGTAAAGTTACAGGGCAGCAAAGAGTAGAAGTATACAGCCTGTCTTTTAATTTCATTCAAATTCACAGTTAAAAATTACCAAGATGGAATTCCTCAAAAGGAAAAGTCTTTTTCTGCATTAAAAAAATATATATAATTATGGTCAGGTCTCCTGACCTCTTTGTTTCTCTCTTAGAAAAACCATGCTTCAGATTGTATGCTAAAAAATGTGAACTTAATATGTGATGTGGTATCTCTATAGGTCAGTTTGCAAACACTGAATTTTGACATTTTTGTTTCCACCTCTGTTCAAAAGCACTTATTAGCTAAACTGAGAGAAAAACTTCATTTTAGAATTCAGTATACACTAAGATCCTGTATGTGTTATTCAAGTATGTGTTATTCAAGTATGTGTTATTCAAATCCATTAGATAATCTATTCTCAGATGAAGGCACGTTTTTGCTCTGTTCTGCTACACTATTTCCAAAGAGCATATATAATCTGAGTATCTTCCTAGCATAGAGTGAAAACCTCCATTACATGCATAGGAGGCCATAATTCAGATCCAGGGACATATTTTTCTGCCACACTGCATAAATCAAACAGGAATGAAGATACTTTCAGGCCGATGAGAGGAGGAAAGCCAGCACTGCAGAAAAAATTGCTTTCAATATCTCAGAGATCTTAAATTATTTGTTAATCACTCTCTACTGTTTTAAACCATGCACAGCACATTCACAGTAACATTAAATATGTTCTATAAGCTAAACCAGTATAATTTATCATCATTTGCACGACATATCTTTGATCATAGTGTATATTCTGCTTGTCTGGTTTACACAAGTAGCCCTATTGACCTCTTGTGACTAGCCTCAGTAAGACACAAAAGACTCGCTCTCTATACTTATAAAAAAGCATTTATAATCTTTCAATCCCAGAGATCTGATAGCATTTTTTTCTTTTAGTTTTTTTTTTTTTTCTTTTCTGAAATGGAAAATGAAGAGGAGAGTATGTGAGCATTTGGCATCAGACTGTGATTTGCATACTACACGGCGGTCTGTGGCTCGCTGCTGATGTGACATTTCACAATATTAGGATAGATCTCTGGGTATTCCCCAAACAGACAGACAGCGCTACACAAAACTCCGGGTGTCTTGATTTTGGTGCCTCACAAAGAAAAGCCCATGGCTTTTCTAAATTACACTGGGCTGTAATAAAATCACAAAGATGAAATGAAGCAGTGCGGCACAAAAATGGTTGTATCTCACCTTAAGCTCCAGCCAAGGACGTGAAAAAGTATCAGAGAATGTGGAATATCCTTGGTGTGGGCTAAAGTATTATGTATTTCTGTTGGCTGGCCTTTAGAGCAAAGTGCTTTTTTGATGAACACTAACGGGAAGTGTATCCCTCTGAAGGTGAATGCACAAGGCTGCCATTGGTGGGACATTGCTTTTTCCATAAATTCAGTGGCAGTCAAGCAATAACATTCTTTGCATGAACAGAAATCAAGAGGTAATTGGTGCATATGTTATGGCACAACAGTGCCCCAAGTCTTTACCTGGTGCATCATAAGAGAAGAGATTTAATCATCAAAAATTAAACAGGCTTTAAAGGAAAAAGTTGCAAGAAAATTAATGTTAAGAAATGTTATGGCCAGGATTTTAAGAGGCAAAATAGATATATGACATGCAGTTTTGAAATAACAGCACCTTCTGCACTGAACCAGTATTACTAAATACGCTTTGCATTGTTCAAAACAGAAAAGACATCTTCTTAAGCTTCAGGCTTTTGAAAAGATTTATGCTGTTTTCTCCAAAAGCATTAATTTTGTCTTTTTACAAGTAAAAAAATACACAACACCATTCTATTGCATATGACTGTTTTCAGTCACAGCTATCTCCCAGTCCTTTGCAACCTGCTTCAAAGTAAGCAGACACCAAAGAATAACTGGAAATGATTGTAATGAGATGCATGAACTTTGAATTTAAAGACTTTCCATTTTTTTTCTTGTGGAAGTTTGGAGGACAAGATGAAATATCACATACCGTGGAATCTTAAGGTATATCTCTTCCATAAATTAGCATTAAGAATTGTTAAGTACCCTTTTAATCTCATTTTTCTAGATGTCTTCAGTCTTTTGGCACTAGCTATTTCTTTCAGGAATTAAGTGCCACAAAAAACACAATATGAAACTCACAGCAATGGAGCATGAAATGTAGCTTACTTTTCAAGACAAAACAAAAAATGCTTCGATTCCAGGTGGGCAAAACAGTGTGTGATATAGGACAGGTAATGCCTTTTCCTTGAAAACTAAATAGCATTATTAGCACTTCTCCATTATTTATGTATATGAAAGACAATCTTTGTAGTTCTATAAAACAAAGAGTATGTTTCTTGATGATATACTTTAAGTCCTAAGTGACTATTATTGCTGCACTTAGAAAGACTTCACAGAATGACAGACAAAAAGCACAGCAAATTATTGCAGCATTAGAAAATAATAAGCTAGAAAGAAATCGTAGGAGCAACGTGTAGAGTTTTTTGCACTTCTGTACAGCGAAGATATACCCTAAGCTGTCAGGACCATATTAAATGGGGCATAGTTAAACTGAGTGGCTCTGATAAGGGGCTCTGCTTTGCTATCAAAGTTCTAGATCAGTCGGATTGAATTTCCTGCATATTGCACATTTCCAGACTTTCATTCTCTCTCTTTCCTTTCAGTGACACTACAAGGACAGCCTTAGATATGCTTATAATTTGTGGTTTTATAATGCAGGAGACATCTACATTTTCAAAGAAGAGATGATACCACAGGAGTCAGGAGGAAAAAGTTTCCCAACACATTCATTCTGCATACGTTCCCTGTAAGTTTTAAAAAATGACCTTGCAGATGTTCTTAGGAACGACATCTGCATTAAAGTTAAAAAAAAACCCCAACATTTCCCTGAAGTTGAAAGCATGTGCGGGAAACTTTAACCTTAAGCATCCCGAATGCCAGTACTTAGCTAAGGATTTTTCCTGTTCCCATTATGAACCTTTTTGAAATTTGTTTTACCCATGAAACACATCCCAAAGAATTTGAATTTCAAATTCTCTCAGATGAAATAGTTGCGTGTGCTACACTTCAATAACTCAGTTTTATTTTTAGTTTTACCTACTTATAATAACTCAGTATTACATTTGGCACAAGTTTTCAGGCTATTTTGTGAAAAATTGTGATTATTGTTAATAATCATCATCATAATATGGTCAAGACAGCTATCAGGAATAAGAAAAGAATGCTCATTGAGTTAAAGCATCTCTGTTCTCCCAGTTCTTCCACTTTCAAACATCACGGGAAAGGTCCTTGCTAGGATTCCAAGGTTAATTACAAACTTCTCAAGGAAGGGCACCCATTCAATCCGACTTTAGACTACAATCCTAGACTCTGTGTGTATGTTTCTTGATGCAAAAAATTTAGCCACTCACATAATCGTTCAAGAACCAGAATCTAGCAGCTAACAGAAAATCAAATTCTTTTTCTTCTAAACCACAACTTTCCTATTTGCTAGGTAAATTAAAGTCTCAAGTATAGTTAATACCTTATTGATGCATAAAACTAACTACAGGGCATTAAGAGGAAAAATTTCTGTGGTACAAAGAGAGACATGGGTCAAACGTATGTTTTAGCTTTTGAAAGACTCCCTCTTAAGTGACAAATATTCCCATACGTGGTCACATACTTTGCCTTTTCTCCGCCAGCAATGCACTTTTCAGGTTTATTGATTTCTATAGTGTTCAGAGGAATGTTTAACACTGGCATGCAATTTTCAGGGAAAGAGGAAAATATAATAATAAAAAAAAAGTAAATGGTCTTATTATTTCACTGTAGTGCAGGATGATTATAGCATCATCGTGCATATATCTCCACTGGAATTGAATTGCCAGCAGAAGCCGTTAGAATCTTCATGACTAGCTGTATAATCTGGCCTATAGTCTGCCAACTTCCATATTAATTCACAATTCTCTGGCTACACAAAATCTTTTTATCATATATAAACACTTACTATCTGGTCTGTCTGCACTGGCAATAAGGAACACATCCAGAAGTTAAAAAGAAAGTAATAATGTTTTCATGTACCAAAGCACTTACCAGGGTCTGATTCTGCATTTCCATATCAGCTTTTGTGTTGCTGTTTTTCTTGTGGTTTCCTTGAGAGCTGATAGAGTTGCCGTGAAGAGAGGAGCCCTGGGAGCTGCCCTTCGACACACTCCTGTAGGAAACATTATTTGATCCACTTTCTGTCTGCTGAGCTGCTTTCTTATCAGCTCTGCAGGTAGAGAGTGATTCCTCTGATAAATTACATTGCCCTTCTTCAATCACTCTACTTTTCCATTCCTTTAATGTTTAAAGCAACCTCTCTGTATCTTTCTGTCTCCAGACCTTTGAGTGATAAATGTTTCTAACTAGCCTTGATCAAATCTGTCACTTGCAATTTCAGGTAGTATATCAATTTAGTCTTTCACATATAATGATTTATATTATATTTGGGACTGCTGTGGGGCAAACGTGCAAACACAGGACAGCAATTGTTAAGTTCTTCTGTGACCAAAAGCTGTGGTAGTTAGAAATGTAATTAATCCTGACCAGTTACCAAATATATGTTTGCTGGTTACAATACATGATGATGGAATAAATTAAAACATGTTCCTAATTATCCTCTATCTTTACACACAACCTGCACCCTTTCTTAATTTATGGAACCATTTGAATTTCTACCAACTTGGATGTAACTAGCCATTCTTTAATTTCAGAGGCTGCTCATTTCATTAACAAAGTAACACGTACACAATTATCATCTCATTATTAATGTTTTTTCCTGTAATGTTTTAAAGTCCCAAGAGTGTACCTACTGATTGCTACCATGCATTCTTAGGCAAAAAAGGAAAATACATTGAACTTAGCATCTAAGCATCTGTAAAGCTACAGTGCACAGGAACACATCCCAAATTGTGTTCCAAAGTTTTACCTGTTCAAAAGCTCTTTCATAAAACTGTCTTTTGGTGAATATGTAGCCGTGGTGGAACCTTTCCCTTGTTCACACTCAGTCTCACCAGGTGTGTCTCGTGAAGGTTTCATAATTTTGCTCTCCATGACATCAGCTAAAATGTTGCCGTTGTCTGGTTTCCTGTTACTTTCATTCTCCATTTCACAGTGTTGTTCTGTTTTCTTTTTCTCTTTCCTTCTCTCTAATTTTGCCTGCTTAATTCCAAATCCTGAAACTTTTACATCTTTTTTTTCTACCTTTGTCTTAGGAACATCAGTTTTTCTGCTACTCAGTGCTGGGAGCTTGCTCTTCCGAAAGCCAAACCAACTAGCTATAGAGGGCCCAGTCTTTTGTCTAGTCTCTGCAGTGGGAGATTTGGGTTGTCCCTGACCCTTTTGCACATTTTCTTGGATGCATAACATGACTTTCTCCTCTATGGTAGGTTGTAGAGCTGGTGAACTCAAAACATCGGTAGCCTTCTCAGAGGCTTCTGCTAACTTTAAAGACATTTGCTGTCTTCGTGACTTTGTTACTTCCAGTTTGTGAGGACACTTGATTTCATCCAAGTTTTGAAATGACGGAACTTGTTTGGAAGATGCAGTAGCTGATGCTTCCAGCTCCAGTTCTGCTGGCAGAACACTTTTTTTACTTAGAACTTCATGCTTGAAGCTTTCGGTGTTCTTCTCACTCTGGACAGACAGACTGCGTGCATCCTTCTGAGAAAATGGTTTGTTTCCATCACACTTTGAAGTGTTGTGAAACAAGTCTACTTTTGAAGATGATCTGAAGGGCAGTTTGCTTGGGCTTCCATGCTGGCTATTGCAACTACTCATATTTCCAAGAGAACCTTGTCTAGAATAAGAATTTTCTGTGGTTTTAGGAGTATATAAAAGAGTCTCTGGTGTCACTGCTGTCTCAGGAACGGCCTTGATTTGAAGTCCTTCCGTGGCTGAGTTCTGCCTTGTTAGAGAATTTCCTCTATCAGAAGTGTTTGTAATTATTTGAGTCCGTACCTTTCCGAGACCTTCTGTCACAAGGGCAGATGGCTTTTCCCCCGTGTGAATGCTAAAACTCTGACTACGAGCTTTTGCTCCATTCATGCCCAGAGCTGGCTTCAAGTGCGACTTGTTGCTAGAAGAAACAGATCTCTTAACTAATTTGTTTTCTAATCCATCTATTCTGTCTACCACCAAGTTGCAGGTTTCATGCGGATGGGGTGATGCTGTATCCATACTAAGTCCCACAGTAAAACTGGTTTTTACTTCGGTATCAGCTGTAGAGTCTTTTACTTCAGCATCCGTTGCACATCTAGTGGTTATACTTACAGATTCAACTTGCTTGCACTTACTGGAACTCACATTACTTTTGGAAGCTGCATTTATACTGTCTTTTTCCTGCTTCCCCGGTACAGTGGAGCTCTTTCGGAGAAGTTGAGGAGATTTGACAAATAATTTCAGTCCTACAGGGAGACGGGTTCTCATTCCTTTCTCATTAGAGTTTTGGGTAGTGTGTGCGGTGTCACCACCATGAAACAGTGTTGACAAGGGGGAATTGTTTACCTGAGACAGTAAAGGCTCACTTGTGCTTGTTGTATGACATTGAGGAGTTGCGGGGAGAATGTCTGGCATCTTTTGAGGCTGATCCACCCCACTGTCACTGGAAGTAATTTTTTTGCTGGAATATGTGTTTTGTGAAGAAGTTGTTTCCAATGACGGACAGCCTAGAGAAAAGGACCTGGCTGTTTGAAAATCCGTGTTGGAAAATTCACGATTCCTGTGGAGACCCAGCTGATTAGGGCTTTTTGGGCAGACTTGCTTTGTGGAAACTTTGGAAAGTCCTTGGCATGCACTATGGGCTTGCTGAGATACGCATTTATTTTGCATAATTGCTTCTGCATTTTCTTGAAGGTAAGATAATTCAATTTTGGCCCCAGAAGATACATTTTTTGCTTGCATTTCATGACTAGATTGATTATGAAAGCCAGAGTTCACAGTTCCTTTTAATGGTGATGATTTCAGTATATTTTTTGCAGTTTCACTGGGACCAGCTCCTCCTAACTTTACTGCTACAGATGGTGAATGAGCGTAATTAGGCCGAATCAAGAGGGATGTTGACCTGCCTGGAGGAATGGGAGGGGATGGTGATCGGGCTTCTACAGTTGCTAAATCACAATGGAAGTCTCTGGTTGGTGGTTCTCCGTAGTCACTGGGCTCTATCAGGTGCTGAGGCAAAAGTGGTGGTGCTGGACTCTGACTCTTTGGATACTTTGATCTCTCACCTCTGCCTGGATGTTTCAAGCCTGGCAGGAGGTGGGCAGGGGGTTTTGGAACTGGGAAGTCGACTTTTGAGTCAAAATTACGAGGTGGGCTTTGTGCCTTTTTGAATTTTGAAAGCTTTACAGGTGGCAGAGCAGGTGATTTTTCAAGGGTTGCAGGACCCATTGGTTGAGCTACAGGAGTCTCCTCGCTCTGCGTCATCACAGTTTTTTGTGGAGAAAATTTACATCTGCTGGGTATTTTAGTCAAGTTTGGCTTTTGATTGCTCCCTGCATGCACAGTGACACTTGAATTAGCCTTGTATGGTACATCATACACTGGCTTCACTAGTTTTTGTCGGGGAGTATTTTGCAGTGTCACTCTTCCACAGGGTGAAGATTCACTGCAGTTCATGGGGACAACTGTATTTTTATTGCCAGCATTATCTTCAAGAGTCTGCTTCTCCATTTCATCTTTAGGTCTTTCTAAAGCAGTGTAGTTTCTAGCATTGGTTCCTGTCTGCAAATCAGTTATTCCCTGAGGTATAAGTTCAGTATATTCTGCACTGGACCTAGTTTGTGGCTGGTTGATTGAAATTTCATTTCTTGTTACAGTGACAACTCCAGTTTGATGTGAGCTGAATTCAATAGGCTCACCGTCCTCAGCATCAAATATTATGGTAATGCACTCTTCAGAAGAAGTCTTTTTTACAACCTTTTGTTGTTTAATGAAATTACATGTCTTTGGCCTAATGTCTGAGTGGGCAGATATGTGTTTTTCCTCTTTGTCATTAGATACAAACTGAGAATTCTCCGAGACTTTGAGCACATCCGAGGTCTTTGTGTACTTCTCAGTAAAAGGAGTTGCTAATAAATCTGATGGACTTTTCTCATCACTGCTTTCTATATGCAATTCATCCAAGACTTCATTGTCATCAGTATCTGAAAGCTGGAAATTAAGGTCCTTCCAGCCTATATGAGCATGACTTTGATTTAACTGTAACTCAGGCATCTTTGTTCTGGTGCACGATTTTACTTCTGCCTGAAATCCACTGACAAAACTTGTCAATTTTTCAGGTCTCTCCTTTGAATTAAAATATGAACTTCTTTCTGGTATATGTTTCCTATTAGGATCCCAGTCAAAGAGACTGTCAGAAACGCTGTGAGTTAATTTGTTACAATAGGTCCTGCAGTCTTTGCTGGGTACTTCTTGCAGCAACAGCGAGGATGAAGAGTCCTCATCTGCATCATCATGCGAATCTGAATCATAAGAGAAAGTTTTGTTGTGTTCAATGCAGATACTTCCCATTTCCATTGGTTTACAATGAGTCTGTTCGTTACAGCTGCCACATTTAACTCCAGGGGAATATATTCCTTCGTTAGAGTTCATGCAATCTTTGTAACCCCATTTTGATATTACTGAAGGTGATTCAAGTAATATTTTTTGCTTCTGTAATTTCTTCAGCCCTTCTAAGATATGGTTTTCCTTGATACGAGTTGGAGGTAGATCATCTGCAGGACTTGAGAGGTTGCTTGGGAGTGAAGAACCAATGCTTATTCTTTTATCCCAGCTCACGGATGACTGTTAAAACAAAACAAAACTCACGTATTACTCAAAAATGTTGTTAATAAAAAGTGTTACCATTTTAGTAAAGAGATTTAGGAGTTGCATAGAGCATTACATTTCATCCACTGCTTTTAATAGTAACGTTCTGTTTTAATACTTCTCTTTGTTCTTTATTTAATACTTTTCGTATTGGTGTGAAGGCTGCAGTGCACTGAAAACCTGTAGGAAGAACAATACGGATGGAAGGATTAAGATAAGGAAGAAGAACAATTTGGATTGTGAAAAACAGAATAAATGTCAGAATAAATGAGGAAACTGTGAGCAAATTGGAGCCATAGAGGAATTGTTAAAAAATAATTACAAGCGGAGAGAATGAGAGGGAGGGAAACACTAGGGAAAGAACCCTCACTGAGTTTAGTGACAACTGCTTTATATAAAACAGAGAGAAAAAAGTGAAAAAAAAAATCTCAAATAGGCAGCTTTTCAATTATTCTTGTTTCAGCTGAATTTAAGCTAATAAATGAAGAAAATTAATTTGATTTACCCTTTTGCTGCATGTCTTTCCATCATTCCAGGTGTAGGAGGAACCACTGGAATATTCACTGCAAGCACTAGAGAGGGAGAGTTCACTGCTACTGCAGCTGCTCCGGGGATACAGGCGGCTGGGACCTGTCGTGTTTAATTGACTCTGGCATTTCAAGACAGGTATACTGGATTTCACATTCTGCTGGCATTCCTAAAATATGAGAAGAAATAGAAATATCTTATGGGTGGAAAAAGATCGTTTAACATCCCCCTAGATTAAAAAGGATGCAGAAGAAGCGAGTAAACTTCTTACACCTTCCTGTTAAGCCATTAGCATCTGGTGCATTTAATACAGATAAATAAATTTAAAATTACTAACATTTTCATTTGTTAGGGGACAAATCCACAATCCTCCATTTTTCCTTCTTTATTCTCAAATTAATATCCTGCTCTTCTTTTGCTAAAGATTCGTCTGACTCTATTTGAATCATGCTTTGTACATAAGCAGCATGCTTCAGTAAGATACAGAAAACAAAGTTATAAGAATACAAGTACATCTTGACAACTGCATTATAGCCCCACAATGTAACAGATGAGGCTGTACACCCTGGACAAGGTAAATTAATTTAGTATCCCAACCAGAATGTCCACTGAGAATGGAATCTCTCCATTACAGTCTAATTTTGGTTTCCTATCTAGTTCAAAGCTGTGTCTAAGAAACTCTCTGACGTAGGACAATCCATCTTTGTGTCGCTCGCAGACAGCTGAAGCCTCTTGCTTATGCAATTTATTGACACTTTATGGCTGCCTTTAGTACTTGTGTAGTTATCGCCCCTCTCCAAATGCAATTTCAGCTGACTGTGACTAAGTGCCAGCTTTGAGGAAGAGAGTAATGAAGAGCAGATAGCACTTTAGGTAAAATATTAAACCTCCGTAGGAGTATCTAGGATGCCTTTAATTTGTTTTCAAACTAATACTCTTGTGCCTAATGGTGTTAGAGCTTCTCTAATGCTAAGTGCCTGCACCATTCTGTTATGCTATTCTCCAGTTTCCTCGCAGAATCAGACATCTTTTTAATTACCAGGAACACCAGACAGAGTGACATGACTCTGTTTCATAAAACTTTGCTTTGGAATTCATTAAGGCAGAACATAACTGTGCAAGCTCAAACAATACTTGTTGATTTTTGCATGTAGATACAGCCCAAATTAATTTCGCCTAGATGAAAATTCCACATTTATATTCAGGAAGACACAAGAAATCTGAAGTTACAGAATCCACAAAACAATTATTAAAACTGTATATGCAGTAGACACAGCTTCTTCATGCAAACCTCTGGAAAAATGCTCACTTTATAGGCACTTCTCATACACTAAAATGTTTGTTAGACTTCTGCTAATTTCTTCCATTTATTCCCTAATGTCCTTCCATTTATTACTACTAGGGTTGAACCTTTTTACAGTTAAATGGGAGAGAGCAGAATCTTTACTGCTGAGGAGTTCATCAGTACAGCTGTTCATTGCTCAACTGACATAATAATGTTCCTTTTTTTTGACAAACGTAACTACAGGGCAAATCATTATTCTCTGTCACAGGCAAAACCTATGAATGGGAAAATCATTTAGAGGTAGCAAGAGCACATTTCACCTCTGGGAGTTATTGGTACATGTTCTCCCAGGAAGTCAAATGGATGCAGGAGAAATAGCCTTTAAATCCACTGGCTTTGGGAAGAATACATCTTTCAGCATCGGAGGCAGGCTGATGCCTCTGTTTTTGGCTCTGAAACAGACCTTCTCGCTTTGTTGAGACAAATTACTCTCTATTTCTGACATTGTGGTTCCCATGGGAGACCCTTTCTCATCAGCTTCCTCAGCTATGACGGCGCCATTCCCTGTAAGGTTGGCTGTAGAGAGGCCAATGGCAGCATCTGCTTCTTCTGGCTATTTCCCTGCCTTTCAGTTGCAGCTTTGGGAAAACATGTCATGTCAAATTTCTGCCCTTTGTACTAGGCTATGTCCCAGTCATCATAGCGTTTAAGGGAAGGATGCCTGTAAAATCCTTTCCTATAAGTATCTCCTGTAGGAGAAAAGAGGAGATCACAGCATAACGACAAGTACTGCCTTTCCCTCCTGTCATCTTCAGCTGCTCCGAGAGCCTTTCCACCCCCTCACTTTTGTTTCCTTTGCACCTCAAGAGAGGAGAAAGGCATTTGGTCCTACAGTTTTAGCAATGGGAAAAATGGAGACATCTAAGCAAATTAAAAGAACTCAGTATTACTGTAATCATCTTTATTGTTTAAGAGATGAGAAAATGTGCAAAAAATATCATGGCATTGAAGATTCTTAAGTAGGACATCTATTCCATTTCTAGACTGCAGTCAGATCACTAAAGAGAGAGTGGGATTTTTTCTAGCAATTTGCCTCTATTCTGCAAATTATCTGAGAAAGTACTTTGAATGGTATGTTTATGATGCATTAATTAAATATATTAAGCTTGCGTATGGGTCTATTAACTGATATGGTGGAATTTTAATTTTTATAATCATGACTCTTAAGTCATTAGCTTTAACGAAATTAGAGTAAAAAGGCCTCGATGTAGTATTACAATTTAAATATATAATTTTCACTAGAAATCGCAGAATATTGAAAGATCAGACTACTAACGACACAAAACTCTGTCTTAGAAAAACCTAACCTGAAAGTTTAATTACATATAATGCAAAGGTTCGTTAGCATTTTTGTGAACCTTTGAAACAATGCCTTTTCATTAAAGTATGCGTTACAAAGGAGATTACATTTTTGTTGACACTACTGTACTTCCAAGATCAAAGGCACATTCGGGTTCAATGTTCTGTTCCTGTTCTCTTTGTTTCCGTCTGTCTTTATGTGACTTTTCGTTTTTTGAGCTACTTTTCTCTTTGACAATGAAACATGAAAGCCACACTGGCTAACGTTTTGCCAAATAAGCATAAAGCTAACCCCATCTGAAAAAAAAAAAAAAGAAAAAAAGAAAAAAAAAAGCAGAGCCCATGAATTTTTAAAAGTTCATACATAATATATCATAAAAGTAGGATGAATAATATGGTGTATGGGCTTTAATAAAAAGCTCCTTGACCATTTCTCAGAGATTCTGAGATGTAATCAATACCCAAAAAGGTATCTCGGGGACATGGCTAAGATTTACGCTTTTTTGCACAGAGTGACACTATCTGCTTACTATATCAACTGAGGACACAATATTGAATTTCAGAGAACAGAAGCAAGAAGAAGTATTGTTATCTGCCTCAACAGTGCTCCAATTCAGAGATCAGCTTTATGGCTCAGCCCTGACATCAGGCTTCAGAGGCGAAAAGGAGGGTTCCAAATGAGGGGTACAAGGACAGCACAAAAACTCACGTGAATCTGAGCCTCAGCAGTTCGAGATTGCACCAGGCTTCTGTTTCGTTCTACTTCTGAAAGCAATTCCCCAGATGACAGGTCCAAGATGCGTGAATGGAGTTTCTGGGGGGGCAGAATGGAACGAGCAAAGCATAAGCATTTGTCAAATATGCAGCAGATCAGCGTTTTTAAAATTCCAAACTCTGCGGTTAAATTTCAAGGGAAATGAAGAGCCCGAGGTAAAAGGATTTGTTCTAATTTGAAATGTTGCTCTTTGTGCTTAGTTTATCCAAGACTTCCTGTCTGCAGAACAGATCATTCTTCATCCAAAACAAACTCTGCTTTTTCTTCTAGTCACTGTTTTGCAACTTATCATTACTTCACATGCAGCAATGACAAATGAACGCAAGTCCCACCATTATCCATAGAGTTTGATAGGTTTCAGGAAAAAAGCATAAAAATGAACTACAAAATTAACATTTATAAATCAATCAACATGTTAGAGTTGTTTTATTTACGAGCTGTTACACCTTGAGTGAATGATTGCAAAAGTGACCCTATTTTTAAACCGCATTGATCTGCTGAAGGCCTCCTTTGCACACATTTTAACTCAAAGTCATTAATGTCATCTGTTAGGAACAATTAATGTGAATAGAAAATAATTGCATCAGGGAACTAGGGACTCAGAGGATTTTGAGCATTAATATTCACATGCTGTTCGATTATATACACAGTTCTTTTTTCAGCTTTACTTGGAAGGATGGCTAAGCTTGTGCCTTTTCCTCCATGTTCACCTGTATACTAATTACTAAGGCTTTCAGTGTGCATTAAACCTGATTTCTTTTAATTGCAGTTTCGATAAAATCCATGATTTATGTGAATGCCTTGGCTAAAGAAGAAATATCTGCAGTCTTGTCAGTCATCGGACCAACATATCATGTAACAGGCAGTATGGGTCTGAAATCAATGAATAAAGATTTAAAAATAAAACAACCCAAAACCAAACAAAAGGATTTTGGGTTACTTTCTTTGCATTTTCCCATTAATTCTCCAGACTTGCAACCTGAGAGACCACATCTACCTCCTCCTCAGCACTGGGGCACTCAGCTTGGAGGAACAAATGGTGTAGACCCTACCAGGGTGCTCTGCCAGGGTGACCCTGCGAAGGATGCAAACCATGGAGGCTTGTTGAGGCTGTATGAGTGGCCCATCAACCTGCCCACCCAAAAAGCCTACTCAAAGAGAAAAAAAAGACTCTGTAGACACCAAATCCCTTCAACACTGCGCAGTAGTAGCAGTAATGGTAAGATAGTTCTTTGCAGGGCCCTAAAATATCAGTCACCCAGTATCTTATGGCCAGCTAATCCCCAGCCCGTTCTCTTAGGACCCACTGCACAAATTCATCTGCTGGAGAACAAAGCAGGTGGCCGTTCCTACAGCCTCTGTTATTTATCTACATGCTGTGCTTCTGGCATCTATTCCAGAGAATTTTGCAATTTAAAAAAAACAAACCCTAGTAATTAAAAATTTGGGAGTAATTTCTCGAGAGTTACATATTCATCCAGGTTTCTTTATGAGGTATTATCTGTTGGAGACAGATATTTTCAATGATCAATATTCTGTATAAGCACATTTTGTCCAATGTATTGTTGATCAGATTAAAATGCTACAAGCACTCAGTATCCAAAAATTTTCATTATAAACATTAACTACAGCTAGGCAATGTGTTTTTAACAGCAGTGATGCCCATTGCCTATCATTCAGTGTGCACCTTTTAAAGTGTTACTACTAGAGTTACTGTCAGGTGTTTGTTCAAGATTTAAGCTCGAGGTAAAACGCCTTCCCAAACTCACAGATTTACTGACTTAATATATATGTTATTCTTGACAATAATTCCAACTGCACTGCTGAACCACCAGAAAATTGTGCTGTTTTCAGAATCAGGAGTCACCTATGTTATGAGCCAGTGCTGTATTTGTTCTTTGCACAGGAATTAATTACTTTCTCCAGTGAAACCAGCCACCTGGTTTTTGCCTCCAGAGTACTTTTTAGCAGAAGCTGCTATAGCCAGATTTGTGCATTAGAGAAGATGACTGGGGACATCTGAGATAGATGAACATTGATACTTGAACATTTATTTTCCCACGAAAAACGTATCCTAGAAATAGGGCTACAGGAGTTTTACAGTTGTAAAATTGTCTTCCTCTTTTTCCAGCAAAGTGTTTTAAATACTTCATTGCTTAAACAAGGACACGTATGCATCTCACTAAGGGAAACTGAATACACCCCTACAATGTCATCCAGTAGAATTTCATGCACTGCTGTTACTGTCAGGTAGAAACAGAAAACAGGTAGAAAACAGAAAAAAAAATTTGGCCAGTCATAAGACATAGCCCAGCAGAACACGCTCTAAATGCCTTGGAGTTATGGGGTCCCTCCACACTGGCTCAGTGACCAGAAGGGCTGGGTTGCACATGGGTCATACTGTGTTTGAATCTTCTTTGCCAGCATTAAACTCTGTGACTCTATAAAACTATAATAACAAAGGTGAATCAGCAGACTAAAATGATTAACAAAGAAGGAAAGCGTGTTCTCAAGATGTATAATGTGATTATATTTCCATATCAAACAAGAGATCATCACATTGGGAATATTCTCCCCCACACATATGCAAATAAACTAAGAGACACACAGCCAGCACAATGACTAGCATTAACAAACAGCGTAACAAAGTTTGAGATCATTAATTAAATATAGTCACAAAGCACTGAAGCAAATAATCCAATTACAAAAGAAAAATGATAAGAAAACTGTTTTTCTTTCATTTATTTTTTCTTTTTCCTTCTCCATTTTCTAATTCAAAAATGGGAAAAACTCTATTATTTGTTTAAAAACCTCATTAATGATCCGTTTAAAATCAAGTAACAGATTGTGTTAACTATGTATCCTGATTCTGATTTCTTCTCAGATACACAAAATTTACTGTGTCCTTTACGGTTATTTTCGATGACAGTTGCATAACTAGATCAAGGAGTTACTGCCGCTTTGAAACTTGCACAGTACTAAAATCACTGTTGATGCTATCGTGATGCAATGGAACAAAGGATAGATCACAGCACAGAAGGACTTCCACAGAAAAGATCATTCAGTTTAAATAAATACTTAAATACAAACCTGAGGAGTTACAATTATAAACCCAAGTCACCTGCCCCATTTGTTGGTGGCCCATATAATGACACCGGAAAACAGAGTGACATTTGTGCATGGTGGGGAATGTCTCGCCTCTTCTGAACAGAGGAAACCACCAGGAACACTGGACTGTAGAGCCAAAAACCCTTAGGAAATTGAATACAGCATGGCCTGGGCCAACCTGCTTGGAAATTACCCAGTACAGACTACTGCCAGAGCACGTGTGGCCTCAAAAGTTCATAACATCTAGGTAGGACCCATACCTCTACAGAAAGTGGGTGCTGAGAGTTAGAGAGGCCAGGGCAGAGCAGAAAGGGTCTGTCTGCGGCTCCCTGTGACCAGCTGCAGAGAAGCTCCTCCTTCACCTGAGAGACTGATGCAGAATAGGCTGTGCCCTTTGTGGCTCAATGTCAAGATTAACTCCCGTAACCCACGTAAAAAATAAAAACAAAGTAATTGATAATTTAGGTGGAAACCTATTATATCAAGTGCAATAGGAAATACAATTACCTGGCAGGCAGATAACCTATCCATCAAATAGTAGGCCAGTTCCCTCTCCCCCTAGCAGCATCCTTATTAAGGCTTTCTAGGAAGATAAAAGAAGGCTACTACCTGCTGGCATGAGGCAATATTACAGAGAGACTCCCCTAACTATTGTGCCTCTTGACTGTATCTGTGCAGAATATCTATCACTTCCCATCTACTTTTTGAAACAACTAATGGCCTGCAGCATTGCCAGAACAATTTTCAATGAATTATGCCAAACTGTGCATGGCTCTTCAATATTGGATGAGTTAATTGCTGTTAAATCAATTGGCTTTGCTTTTCTCACATGAGCCAAAGCCCATCATTCACAAGAAAGAAATCCTCTCTCTAGGTTTGAAGGAGATGTTTTCATCCTGGTGCTCCGTGCCAGAGCTGTAAATGTTTTTTGGTGTGCGTGGCCTCTTCCCATCCCTGCTGTTATCTGGGGCATCACAAACCTGAGCAGCAGCCTCCTATATCACCTGACCACCATAACTGTACTGTCAGGGAACATCTCTTCTGCAGTCTTCACACCACTCATTTTCAACAGTTCTCTGCACAACTCCACCAGTTTGATTCCACCCCTATTGTACTAAATGAGTTAAGTCTCAGTAACTCTACCAAAATCATCCAACAAAATGCGCAACAGAAGAGTGCTGCTACGGTGACAGAGGCTCATGAAAGACAAGGGCTCTTTCCAGCTGACTTTACTTCACACTCATCTGCCCTGTCTCACTCTTCCTGTTCCCTTGTTCATCTTTAACTCTTCTATCCATCAGAAGCAGAGTGCAGCTATGAATTAATCAGACTGACAATGAGCTTCGGTTTCAAAGGTCTTACAGAAATAGTACGTTACTACATTTCCATTACACCACAGAATATAACAGACCAACGAAGGGAAAAAAAACTATGATTAGGTATGCAATTAACATAGTATTAGTTTATGCAGAAATATAATCTGTCGTGAAACTACATCTTGATTTTTTTAGTCCTTAGATTCATTGCAGAGGGGATGTTCAGCTGGAGATGAGAGAACATCCTTCATCTACCCCATCAGAGGTTACCCAGATTAAGAATACGCACTATTCAAAGTGTGAAGTGTGAACTAATACACTAAATACTCTGAAATAAAGGAGAAAGTTAAGTATAAGGAAAAAATAATAAAACCTCTGAAAGTAGAAATACATTTTGCCTTTAGACAAATCAGAGTTTGGAAAACATATGCTTTTGACATATGGTAATTCTGCTTTCTAAAGAGAGCAGAACAAGTGCTTGTCAATAGAAAACAGACAAATATGAAGCAAAAGTGAATGCTGCACAAAGACATTTCCATTTTATTTAATTCTAATAATCACTAACATAAGAAATGCACTTGCAATTGTATACTATGTACATACAGCAATTCCTGGTGGTTTATTGTATACAATTGATGTAATGAAAATAAAAGTATAATATTTTTTTTTCAGCTCTTGAAAGTTATATATTTAATAGAAAATTCGGAATTATTTCCTACTTTCCTACTATTCACTTCCTATAAACAGAGCTTCATGGCCATCACTGTTTAACTTTGTACTAGAAGAAAACTGTTCTTTCCACTTTCTCAGTTTGTAACAGCAACAGCAGTTGTCATACCGAGTCAACCAGCTTGGTTAGGACCTGGTCTTCATCCTTCCAGCTGCTTGCTGCATGTGAAGGAAGGCAGCTTCCCAGCAGTTACTGTGCATAGTGTATGCTATCCCAGATTTCTTTTTATACCTATATCCTTCAGGATAATATCAAGGACACTTCTCTGTGGAAGCAGCCATGCTTTTTTCCTTCTCATTCTCTAATAATTTGCTTTGTAATCATCATTTATCCTAACAGGGTGAAGTTAGACTATGGCTGTGCTTTCTGACTGTGGCTGTTTCTTATAAATATTTTAGACTAACTTGAAGTCTGGTATTCTGGTGGTTCAGCTGCAGAATTCTATGTGCCTTTAAGAAGCATTCCTGTCCTTTTTACCACTTTTCAGCACTGCCTTCACATTAAATAAGGTCCCCTATGCAACAACCATATTCTTGCATTTCTGTCCAGAAGCGAACAGTTAATAATGAGATTTTTTTTGGTGTCAGTTCTGGGAAGAAAAACATGGCCTCATCTTATAAGCTACATAGGAACATTCATATAAGTGTATATCTCTCTAGATTTTCACAAGTGCGTTAAAAATTGAGACCAAGTTTTAAAGGATAATGAAATAAGAAAACAGCTGTTATTCCTTTCCTGGGGAGGCCGGGGGGTGACAGATGTATGTTCAGCATTTTCAAGGGAAGAAACACTAGCTTCAGATACTATCTTTCTTTGCTCTCAGTATTAGGGAAGCATTCTGAGCCCACATTCACTTTCACTGGTAGTAACATGACAGCTCAACAATTCTTCTGGATTTATATATAAATGTTCATAACATTTCTTACACATTTACAGGTAAAACATACAGGGGCGACTATATGAGATTATTCTGCAACAAATAGTGAGATTCATATTTTCCCTTGTACATATAGCAACCATGACCAATCAATCTATACCTGTGCATTTCCTTAAGCACCAAAATTCTGCATCAAGCAGCCAGGGAAAAGAAAACGGCAAAGTATTGGTGAAGCATAGCACCAAACAGAGGTTCACCACAGCTCTCTTCTGGCCCTATTCTTTTGCTGCAGAACATCCCTTAGAGAAAGTGAATGAAGCTCTGCAATACAGGTAACTAACTGGACTGAGTCACAGGAGACATCTAGGAGAACATGTGATATACCATCAACTTGTCAAGCAACTCCTTTCTCTTACTGTTGGGCCATGTTTAACCATGTACAGGACTGGGGCTAAAATTGGAGTGAGAAACTAACAGCTGTTAAAATACTCTTCTCCTACCCAAAACGATTACAAGCTCATCTCTTCTTGGACATCTAGAAGCTGTTAAGACACCTCTGTGCAGGCAAGAACATGGAACTTCCAGTTGTAAAGCTAACGCATCACACTATTTTTTCTGTTTATCTGTTGCTACAGGCACTGTTTCCAATAGACAGAACTGTTAATGAAGATACTTGATATTTGGCAAAAACTTAACATGAAACGTTATGCAGCTCAGTCTGGAACAGGCAAAGCAACTCAGAGGTCTCATATCCCTCTGTGTTTACTACGAATATGTACGTTGTCTTTGATATTTAATATTCTGTTCTTTCTTAAGGTCTGTCTGACAGGTTAGCTAAAATGTTTGCCCTGTATGTTGCTGTTGGGTTCCCAATGGCTGTATCGCAGGAGACTGACCACTATGGCTGGCTGGATTTATTTTTGGTAGGAGGAGGGAGTTAATACACAGTAAGTGAACTCCAGGGTAACTCTTACAGTGGTACGAGCAAGCAGTTGGAGAGTGGTGCTTATTAGTCTTACCTACGGTTGTGTAAATCACAGAAAACAATCACAAACATGCAGTGGTAACAGGAGGAAGAGTCATACGTAAGATTAATATTAAAGGATTAACTGTAAAATGTATTTCAGCAAGCTAAATCAGTTCTTAGTAAGGAACAAACAAACAAACAAACAAACAAACACGTTTCCAGCTATTCCAGAAATCTCAAGTCAAGCGGATTTGAATTTTCTATTATTCTAATAAAAATACTTCCACAAAACTTCTAATTTGATACTTTGCATCTGGCTTTGTTGTTTTTTTTTTCTCTCATACTGGGCTGACTTTGCTAAAAAACCTAGAAGCCTGGTGATACAGAAGCAGCTAGATTTTAAATCGAAACCCAGTAGTACCAGTGGTTTGTCAGTTTTGTTGGCACATCCTCCAGGCAATTTGACTGAGACTTAACTGACAACATCCAAGAGAAAGTACAAGGGTACGGCATTACAAACATTTGTATGGAAGATTAGGGTGGTAAAACTACATCAGAAAATCCTGTTAACAAGGTAAATCCAGCACAAAAAATAAAACAAAGGTTTCATTCGTGTCTGCTTCAGATCCTCCAGGCTTGCTGCTCTCCATAGATGGCAAAACCCACTGAATTAGACTCCAAAGTAACTCAGAAGGTTGGAAACTTATATCCTAGGGTATAAATTGGGAAGCATTAAGCAGATATTTGATGCATAAACATAAATAACATAATCTCTATGTATTCTTCAGAGGGCTGACAACATTAATGTAAGCCTAAAATTACTCCTGTTCCAAATCCCTTAGTTTTATTAATTTTTATAAACTGCTTTAAATAAAAGTTACATTGAAAGGCACGAAGTAATCCTCTCTGATCCTAGTTTTCATTTTATAACTCTATCAGTGTTTTCAAGCTCTGAGACTCCAAAGTGTTAGTTCTCATTTTAATAGCACTGTGGCAGGAGTCTGTAAATATTGCAGTAATAATAAAAGGAGCTAATTTAATTTCTTAGGAAAATGTATGTATAAAGTTCCCTGTGGTTTGTAATTACTGTAAAGTCAACAGTTTACATCAATGACCTGGTAATCAGCCAGTCAGAATGTAAACAATTAATGAAATAAATGTTTTCGACGAGCTTGCTCATGGAAGATTCCTTGGAGTACAGTAAAACAGCAGTTTTGTGAGAATAGTATGAAAAAGCTGAGCCTCTTATTAAGTACATATTTGTATTTTGTTTCTAATTAATTTGGTACAAAGCAGCGAATGGCTTTTGTAAATACCTTTCCATTGATCTAATACTAATGAATATGTTAATTCCACTTGGCAGTATGAGTGCCAGCATCACATAAGGGTTATGAATTATGGGAACATCAAAGAGGGAAAGGCAGAACCCTGCACATCCCGACACCTTCTCTTGTTACACTGCTCACAAAGTAAAGCATTTTTTCTTAACATTTCAACACGGTCAGAATCAGTCTAGGAAACTTTATACTGAACTCCTGTGACAAGGAAGAACTATACCATTAATCTTTCCTGGCATGCCTTACACATGCTATCTTTGCTTTAGCAGTAAACAGGTGGGCTTTTTTTAATTATTTAACTGTATTTAAGAAATTCTTTAAAGCAAAAACACAGATGAGAACTATCGATGCTTCAGTCTCACTTATACAATAGGCAGAGTATTATCAATCATTATCTGATTAAATACTACTCACTAATGTCAACACACTGCCAAATTGCAGATAGTGAGAGACAGTGATATTTCTGGTAGCACAACATAATTTTGGTCTTCGCCTTTGTGATTCCCACAGTTTAAAATTCATTTTCACATTCGTTTTCTGACTATGCCCCAAAATCATCTAAAGGAATTAGGCAGACCTCAGTACGATCTTGTTATTGACATTTATGTTGATCGATGTTGGCTCTTACAGAATTGGAATCTACAGATCAATTCCCTTATTAGATTCGTTCTCAGTGCTGCCATGATCATTTTATCACAGAAGCTGCTGCCATCAAATGCTGCTTTATCACTTTATAATGGGATAAGCTGAAGCTTTCCTCTAGCATATAGTTGGAAATGAAAACTGTCTAAGTGCTAAAAATTTCTTCCACAGATTTTCAAAAATATCCTTATTAACTGAACATGCCTTTTCTAAAAGCTATTTTAAACTCAATTTACCTAACCAGTAATAATTTCTGCTCACAAGAAAATTCCAGTTCTCAGGGTGGTAAGAAAGAAAAAAAGGCTACTGCTGAAGATTGCCCTGGATCTATTAATCACTGTCTTCCTGCTGAGTCTGTGAGTCTGATGATAGAAAAAAAAAAGGCTAAGAATGAAGATATGACAGAAAAAACAAAAACGGTCTCAGGAGTGGTAAGCAGCATTATGTGAACATACAATGACACTTGCAAACACTCGGAAAGCAGACGGAATACACACAAGGTTTGTCGCAAGTGTTTTATCTGGTTTTGAAAATATGCAGGGCCATGGTATTTTTGAAAGAGTGGTGTTACAGCTCCTGTTGAGAGAGGAGTGCACCACATTAATTCAAATCTCTGATAAAATAAATTAGCTTTTTTTATTGCCAGGTTGAACTACGGGGCTATGATTGTTATGTATTGCTACAATCTAAGTCTTAATGGCATTTTAGCCCTGTGGTGGTCAAACAGAAACCATTTCAAACCTTCTAAAGGCTATTAAAACATGTGCAGATGTCTGGAAAATTAATACTATTATCTAACTCTAACCTTTTGCCTGTAGGAGGAAAAAGAGAGAGAGAAGGCTCAGGGAAGATATTTTAGATCAATACATGGCAACAGAGGAGGGCAAGCACTGTTTCACAGGGAAGTTCATTGGCTGTGAACAGGTGATTCAAGTGAGCAGCTTCATCTTTATTTGGATTTCATTGAAATCATTCATTTACTCAGAAAAATAATTTAAGAGAGGTGAACATCATTTTTACAGTCCTTCTTCACTGCTGTTTCCAAGGTCCAGCAAGCTAGACACTGGAAAGGTTCATTCATTTAAATGACAAGAGCATGAAGAGCATGAATTTGTCAAGGTTAATGTTAAACAAGGCATATTTTCCTTGCCTCAGTATATGCATTTAAAAAGGTTTCTCCACCCCTCTACCTTTCTTTTTTCTTTCTTTTTTTTTTTTTTTTTTGTGTGTGTGTATAATATTGTTGAAATGTCAGGTGGACTGAAAGGAGTTTAAAAGTAGGAGGAGGATTTCAAGAAATACTTTCATTGTTACTCCAAGGCTTTTACATACATATGTTCTCTCCAGCTCTAATGCATTCCTTTTTGGCTCTGACAGAATAATTTCAAATAAGGAGAGACTTTTTAAGGAGTTTTTCTTGAATACCTGCATACAAGGTACTTCATTCTATCCTTGTCCCTCAAAGCACTTACTTGAAGCATGGTTCAGAAAGAGCAAGCGGGCAGATTCGCAGCTGGTAAGAATTATTGGTTTCACTACCTGTACTGAAATTAAAAGAATTTCTGCCAGGTCAGGAACTGTCCCATAGACTTCCCCAACTTTTGCAGCTTTTCAGAAATAAAGCTTCTAGAGGGTCACAGTGTGCATGCGTTGTGTTATTTCATTCTTGAAACTCAAATCTGACCACAAGATCTCCATACAGCCGTTCAAGCTCTGCAACATTTATTCTGATATACAAATCCCTTGTACACAGCCTTGCCTGCAGGACAGAGTACAGCTCTAGAGACCTGATGATCTGGGTAAGCATCTCAAATCCTGGCTTCACACTTCTGTAATTCCACTGACCAACTCCGGAGCAGTGGGAAACCACAGAAGGATCTCACAATCAGGCTGGTCGTGCAAGCCAAGAAATTTTAGTAAGGCTGAAACTCAGATGAGGTGGGAAAGCCGGTGCTGGTACCAACAGGGAGGGTGCACCATACTGGACAACATGAGAATACAGACCTGCTCTGCCCATGTTCATCTGCACCTTGCCATAGCCAGGAGGAGTACCAGGAAATGGAAAAATGGAAATGTCAAGTCTTGCTGTGCTCTTGCAAGGGAAGGTACAGTGCCCTCTAAACACTATTTAGGATCTGGATCAGCCTCGGGAATGCCATGCCCTGGCATACAATTACATTGAAGAGAATCCCTCTTCTCAGGACAGGCAGCCGACCCCCAGGCTCCAAGCAGCAGGGAGCTTTACCTCTAGCATAGATGTTTGACTGCTGCAGACCCTTTCGGCAGCTGTCTGTGCTCAGAAGAGGGAGAGCCAACATTCGATTGGGAATCTGTGCCCTTGTGAATAGATTGTTTTTTCATGGTAGATAAAAGCAGGGTTTAGGAGGTATTATACAGGAATTTCAAAAGGGGTCAGCTCCCAGATCGGCACCAAATAAGTATTTTCAGAAGAGCTCAGCACAATGGCTGAACACCTGAAAGTCTGGTCCCACATGCATGAAGGACCTAAAGACCTAAATTAAAGGTTAATTCCATTTGTTATTCCCCCATGAACCGGTGAAGACTGGTAACAGAGCTGAGAGTACCCATATTTCTAATTATTGTCAAGATCTCCTAAGGACCATTTAGCGGAATAAATTTAAGCAAGCCTCTAAAATACAATGCTAATCTCTGATTCATGTTCACACTTGCAGTATCTATAATCCATAATAATTGTGTCTAGACCTCTGCCTGTGCCTGTATCTGCCGTGTAGGAAAAATACACAAGGCTTTTTTAGAGAAAAAAAAAAAAAAACGGACTTGAGAGTAAGTAATGGGAAACTGTAAAAACAAAAGAAAAGATGGAGCTTTTCTGCTTTTAAAATATGACCGAATATAAAAATTTAGACTCAAACACTACAAAATTAAGTAGTTCATCTCTGAAACTGTATACCAGAGAGATGAACTGAAGAGTGGGCGTATATTTGAGATTTTTAAAGCACTGATATTAATTTAAGATGCCATTACTCTGGCAGTCTGGTTTCCGTACCTTTAATGCAGTAAGATGGAGTTTAATTCACGATGTAGAAGATGCCCTTGTAATGCACACAGGACACAGACAAAATAGAGCTCCTCTCTGCACCCAGACATTGGTTATTGACTAGTGAAACACAGCTTCCTCACATCCAGGGGAAGAAATGAGCATGAATGCAATCTAAAAATGCTAAAAATACAGGAAGACTCAAGCCTGTCAATATCACATTGTTAAAGATTTAATGACAAAGGTAAGTTTTCCTTTTAGTTCGTCCTTATCAAGAGAGACACCCCAGATGGTAATTTAAGAGTTAAGGCACTAATGGACTCTTCAGTTTCACTGAGCACCTACGTGCTGATTTTATCTTGCAATACAGTATTTCACATTCTCAGCGAAGTCAACAGAGATTTAGTCAATAGTGTCATGGCCTTTGGATGAGGATTTGAATCTTTGCAGTATCCAAACCATCATTAAAGAAGATAGGTCATTTGGGAAACAAAGGAGAGCATTAGTAAAATCCAATACTAAAAGATGGGGTTGGTTCAGTAGGTGTTTTATGATTCATGATGAACGGCATTTTATTCTAATTAGCACCCCTTTCTTCTATGCACAGTTTCTTTAGGAGTAGACAAACCATACACAGTATATCACAGGAAAATTAATCTTTTTGTAACAGATGGCAACAGAAAATACCTATTGAGTAATCTTATGTGATAAAAAACACTTAGCATAATGTTAGTTTGCTTCGTTTGATGGAATGTATAATTTAAAATTACTAGCAAATTACGCTGACCTGATACAATCTGAATAGTTTAAATGTCAGAAATGGAGTGCTTATTGGCACACGTATTTTTAAGTACCAGAGCCATAATTCCATTTTGCTTCAGGTCTGCAAAGTGCCACTACACTTAAATAATAGTAACAAAACTACAGTTATAAAGTAAAATATAAATGAAATTTTATATGCATTGAGTGTAATAACAGATGAAACTAACCTTTTATCCATTTTTTTTTCATATACACATGCTTTTGCAACTATCCTTCATTCAAGTTTCAAAGTCTTAAGAAAACAAAAATGAACTACATACTTAGCTCCATTAATGCAATAAGAAGAAAATGGCACATCTGTAATAATAATGGTTAATTTCTATACTGCTTTAGAATTTCAACAGACCCCCGCTTTACCACAACAAGAAGAAGTCCTCTAAATCTTTGAATCATTTAATTTTATGCATTCTTTTGGTATTTCATTTGGGAGTTATGGAGTGTGAAATATGCACCATGATGAGAAAACAATTATCCAGCCCACCTGTTGTTTGTGCACGTTGTATTTAAGCGGGGCTTGCAGTGGCTACTACTTTATTCCACTGTGAAATGCAAAACAGGGAGTTTTTAAAAAGTTGACATGATGACATGAACTTACACTTTTACACCTAATGTGTAGCTTGTACTTACCACATCACATACTGTGATAACATGGGAACGCAGAATGCCAGCGAAAAAGATTTTTTCCCATTTAGAAAGGAAGCCTGAATGAATTAGTCGACTTAAATGCATCAAATATACTACAAAAAAAATTTATAAATGCCATCTAAACCAGAAACACCAGACAAACAGATGAATCTGTTTGTCACATAAAACATAAACACGCAAGTAGCTCATAGAGTTTTCACAAAGTTCACACTCTAGAATAAAAACTGCATCTAACCAGCCTCTATACCTACATTTTGACTACACCTAAGTTTCTAATATGTCTTGCTAATGCATTCAGCAAATGGAGCAGGCTGAAATAGCATCCAACAGGTTAAGCACTGCTGTAGGTTAAATATAACTGCACGGAATAAAAAGGCTCATCTTTTTAATGCTTATTAGAAGTCTGAAGCACAGGGCAAGTTTGGAAAGGAATATAGCCATAGTATTTCCTATTGTGGAACCCCTTCCTTTTTTCTTAGATTTATTCTCATACTGAACGTACACAATAATAGGAAAAACCATGAAAAACATTCCTGTACTTAATGAGTCTGCCCACATCCTCGCTTAGGGTTTGAAATGCCATATTGGATTCCTGCCATCTGTGTATCACCACTGATAATAAAAATCTATGCATAAAATAAAGAGAAATCTATGGTTCACCCCGTGTCGTCTGCTTGCTTTTCTTTGTCTAAAAAATAGGCAGTAAAATTTCACTTCTGTTGTTAAGACCTGTCACCCCATGGTGGTCGTGACGTGCTTATTCTGAAAGACTGTCTTTGCTCTTGAGAACAATGCCTGTATATTTCTATATTTCTCCAAAACTTAAAAAATATTGCTCTGCTCAGTCAAAATAATTCATAAATAATTCACCAAAGATCATTTGTGTATTGCCTAAAGATTATTTGCTCATTTGATTTACTGTTTTTGGTACATCTCAAGCAATTTATTGTTGTTAGGATGATGGAAAAGGCTCATTTTTATACTTGGTATCTGAAAATTATATATTTAAAATTGTATCAGGAAATGTCATGTTTGTGTAGATACGGAAAACCTTTCAGTGCTTTTCTTCAGAACTTCTCAAAGCTAGTTAAAGTACTTGGACATGGGAATTCTAGCAGTTGGGGGTAATTTTTTCTTAAAATCATTCTTATTCTCAACAGAATTACAGGCCCAGTGACCTTTAGTTAATATTTTCTCTATGTTTGAGAGTAAATTGGTAAGAAATGAGGGACAACAGTCTGACAAGAAGAGAGATCACCAAAACATAAATTGCAGAAGGAGCATACCTATCAGGTCAGTTGATCTAACTCCCTCATAACAAAACACTGTTCTCACTAAATATCCAGCTGTGCTTTATTTAGTTTAGTTTTAAATGTTGTGGAGGATAATGTCATAAAACAGTCTACAGCAATTTTTTTTTGTGATCCTGAATTAGATTCAGGTCCAACAAGCTATTTTGGTGTATCTTTTAAGAACGAAAGTTTTACAGTTTCCTTCCTCAGGAAAGAGCAAGTCAGGATTCCCTTGAGTTCCTGAGGAACAAGAAAAGCCATCTAGGTCATTTCACTCGAGGGATGTCACAAAGCTGCTCAGAGCTCTACACATCAGTGCTGTGATTTACATACTTAGAAGCAAAAGTCCCGGTGACTAGAGATGGCCTGTAGAGAGCCACTGCTGTGGACGACATCCACTAATTCTCAGTGCTCTCCCATAAATTTTCTTTTCTCAGAATCTCCTTCCAGAGCTGGCTGGCAATCAGATATCCAGCCTAATTCTGTCAGGTATTATGCTGCTGCTGTTCATTCAAACTAGAAGTCATACAGCTTAGGGAGGTTACACAGAGTTTCTTTGGAAGGGACTATTTATTTTCCTTCTCTCACCACTGACTTCGGTCACTCATTCATCTAACCAGTAGGCTCTCATGAAAACTTTATTTCTGTAGTGTTTCTTTGGCATGCATTTCAAGCTGCAAACAGGGCAAGCGAGAAATATTGTTTATAATGTATTATTATGTGTTGATGATTTAAGCTGAGATTCAAAGATTTTAATTTCTGTCTTCTCAGATGCTATTGGTGGGTGAGGACACAACAGAATTAGAAAGTAGGTACCAGTTTAGTGAGATAATGCAAGACTTGAAATAATGACATCAACATCTTCACAGGGAGAAATGTTCCTTTAAGTTGTTCTTGAAAGTCTCAGAAGTTTTTGAATGTTCCCTACTAGATACCTGTCTTCATTCCTGATACACAGAATATAATATATAATTTCTCACTGCTATAAGATTGGATGCTCCTTTTTGGGACAGGATCTTCATAACAGTAGTTGTCAACTTTTGGTAGCCTTGACCTGGAGAAAGCACTCAGCAGGGCTATGGCCTGAAATCTTTGAGAACTGCAAATGGTGTAAAAAACACCACCTCACTTCTTAGTAGGTGCTCTACTGGTGATTTAATTCTTGGATAAAGTTTAATGTAATAGTTTGAACTTGAACATATCTCAAATATGCTTTAAATTTATTTGATTACCTCCTTGTCTATTGATACAGCCCTTGAGATTGCTGTAACTTTCAAGCAGTTTTCCACTACAGCTGAAACAATTAGCAGATCTGAAATTAATTTCTCCTTCAAGCCACTAGTCCTAATATCTGAGTAAGCAAATACCACTAGAGATACTGCAACACCTGATTTATATTTATATGTTCACTAAAAGACAAGGGAAGTGTTTGTTTAGGAGCTAGAACTTTTCAGAAGATTTGCAGAGAAGAGTTCCCTGACAATCTGACAGATGCAAAGGAGCAAATGTGAAGTAGGAAAATAAGCAGGGCAACTGCAGGAGTTTCAAAACTTCAAACATAATTTGCTGATCTTGGTATCCAGAGTGCCTGCTTTCTGAAGAGCCCAGGGGCACAAGGCAGGACTAGAAGCTGGTTTCTGTCAGACAGGAATTATGCTGCTGCTCAGCATATAACGATCCAGTCATTTAAATATACTTTGGATTGCTGACAAACTGTTTTCTAACAGTGCGTGATGATCTGTAGTTTTAACTTCAAATCCTCAGATGCTTACTTTCTGAAATACTTAAATATTTTGTGTATTTGATTGCTGTAAAGCAATGCAACTTCACTTTTAACCTTCTGCATTTAGATATCACCATGTCTAACGATGTCTGAACCAGAGGTCAGGCTCTGAGGACAGACATTCCATCTCCTTTTGTCAGGTTTTCAGCAATTAATTGTCTTCTTTTTCTTCCCATATATAATGATGTCATTGGTGCAATTTACCCCTTCCTGTTAAGTTGTACAGTTGTTTCCACCTAAGTATGTACAGCTGCACTCTCTCTCATATGTCAGAGCATCACTGGCAGGTTATTAAAAGTGCTAATACCAATGTAGTTATTATTTAAATTGACCTTCTGAGAATTCAGCAGACAGTGCTGTAGCATTCGGGACAAAATTTTAGACATAAAATTAAACAATGTGGATGGTACATGAGTAATAAATTAAACTAATCTAGCCAGAGAAACATAGGGATGCTTCAAGAGTCATCTCTGCTTTGTTCTGGATTGATAAAGTGTAATTTTTATGACGGAAATAAAATGGCAGTGAAAATATAGTTTAGGATCAGAGATACTGTAAATTCTATGATTAGAAATCGTATTTTATACTTTTCCAACTATGAAAATTTTATTACTTATTTAATCAGATAAATCAACTCTATGTATGTTGCTTGCCTCTTTTTAACACATTTCACTGAAGGTTCGCTGTATGCTTTACAAAAAAACTGTGACAGCAAACTTTTGGGTGCAAAGTGAAAGCAAATCTTCATCCACAGGAAGTACTCAGCCAACAAACACGTTCAATTTATGTAAATGGAGATACATAATATGAACAAATTACCGCCAAATCTGTAGGAAGGCAAATCCTGACCCCTGTTATTCTCAGTAACTTTTTACAAGTCATCACTGTTGTCTGTAACGTAAGAATCAGGTTCAATGTCATTAGTTGTGTTTACAGTTAGGAGTAGAAAGGGAGAACTAACTAGAAGACAAAGATCTGTGTCTCAAGACTGAGCATCCCATATCCAATAAATTTAAAACAAGTCTGTGAGACAACACAGCTAGGAAGTGGGAAAACTGTAATTTTGTGATTTTAGTAGTTTAAAGCAAAGACAGAAATATACTGATATTGACATTTACATTTAAAAATATTTTGTACATGCTATATTTGGCCATGGGCAAAGCAGAAGTGTGAAGTCTCACCTAAGGCTTCTTATTCCTACTCTTGTATCCTCCCTGGATTTATCTTATATCTTTAGCAACCTTCTGTATATCACCTCCACAAATTTACCTCTTCTCTTCCAACCAGTTTCTCCCTACCCAATTTTAAATGTTAAGTCTATTATTCCAACTATTTATCCCACTGACAGCTGAAATACAAGGTGGCTCGCTAAAATGGAGTTCCTGGTTTTCTTTCCCCAAACCTCTCTTGCTATGACAGACAGAATTCAATCTCTTTTTAGCAACCACATTAACTGAGGAAAATGAAGGCTGCTGGGGTAGAAGCTACTCCCCTGTGCTTGCTTTTAACTAAAACTATTGCTCTTCTTCAGATGGTGCTGAGACAGAAACGCTTTTCCAAGGCTCCTGCATTTTAAAAAGAGAGATTGGCTGAATAAAATAAAAATTTTTAAAAATAGGTAATCAGGCTCCTCTTTAGTTATCTACTGTAGTACCAGCTCAGTAAAGCATACCCTTGAGCTACAAAGAATATCCCCAGAAGGACAGGGGTAGTCTTACAATCATTTACAATATGGAAGCGGTGACAAAAACCCCACCTTGAGTTCTCTCTTTTTCCTCCTAACATTTTGCATCAGCATTACTTAATGTTTTCATGACTGGAGTAACATATCCTGTGTGTCACTCTCCCTTTAAGCAGTAAGCAAACCAAAATTTCTAGTAGCATGGAACTTCCATGGCAGTATACATAATCACATGCCTCAAGTAAACATGTAGATTTCTTTTAAAATACTGTTAGGCCCTTTGATTTCCTGAGTACTTACTCTTCTTGTTAATGCACGAAAGTGTAATGCTTTTAATAGCAGATTTACAGTGAAAGATTCCTGAAGCAGTCATGAAAACCTTACTACATCAGGGTTTTTTTTTGTAAATTGGTAGCAATCAGTTTTTCTTTTGAGGAGCATGAGGAAAAACAACACAGTGCAATTGGTACGGTACATAGGCCATTATTCTGCAGTCAAATTCAGAACACTGGTACCAATCTTTCTATTGAAAAAATGTGAATGCCCTCCTTTCTAAGAAGACAACATCTGAATCATGTACTATTTCCTTGAAATCAAATACAGAAAAAAACGAGGACAATGGTGATTTTATTATTTTCTTTTTAAAGAAATCTATGTTTCTGGAATGTAAGAGGTCAAACATATTTATGGTTTAAAAATAGGCTTACCCTTTAATACAAGAGTTTTCTAATGTCAATTGCATAACAATTTGATGGTAACATACAACCAAAGCACTGAAGCTGATATGCAGAAAAAGTGACAAGTAATGTTTACTTTCAGCTTATATCCTCTTCTGCAGCATACTTCAAGATTTTTAATTGCACTGAGTGCAAATACTCCCAGGATGAGATCAGCATGTAAATAAAATTGAATTGTATTGTATCAGACAGTACAGGAAAGGTGAAATTAAGGCCACATCCACACACCCCGTTAGCAGTATTTGCTCACTCACTTTGATTAGGGTCATGATATAACATATAGTACTCTTCTGTAGAGTGACATATTTAAATAAATATCTAGCTACTGCTCTAAATCTGGGATGTGTGTATGTCCAAGACGACATGATCCAAACTGTGCTTCAATCCTATGTAGGCAAACAACAATATTTGCTTAATTTTGGTTCTAAGGAAACAACCTTCTTCAGATTTTATACCCCAGACTGCAAGATCACAGACAACACACCATTTATTCAAGTCCAGAGTAAAGTTAGAAGACAAATACATTTCTGGAAACAAATTTATGGGTTCTTTTTTGTAAAAATAACATATGAAGTGTTTTAACAGAAGCTATTCATTTTCTGGCGTACACGTCAACTTCTTCTCTGCTTTTTTATCCCCAAGAGGGTTAAAATCTGTTGACAGCAAGCACAGGGAAATAACTGCAAATTTTGCTGCCGTCTGGGAGACCTGGACTTTGCAAATGATCTTAATTCTCTTTTTACTTCAGCCAATAAAGAAAAAGCAAGTGAAAAGGGAGAAACAAAAATCTATACACATTATTCCTGCCAAACTGTGCAGGAACAATGATGTAAAAAAGTTTGAATCCCTCAGGAAAACCTGCAAGATCATTTGCTTCGGTTTTTTCCACTTGATGCAGGTTCATCTCTTTCAACTTCTTTCACAGCAGTGACACAATCCAGTTCCAAGGAACTCAAGTCAAAGCATTGATCTCACTTTTCAGATGCTATCTAACACTCCTGTTAACATTCCCGGAATAACCTCACTTTATTGTTCTCACACAAGGAGTTGGGAAGAAGAGCCGTATCTGCTATAAAGAATGTGCAATGTATGACTTCTGTGCAATCTAAACCAATACTAGCACGGACTAGACATGTCATCCTTTGGAAACAGAAAAAAGAAAGAAAGGAAAAGAAAAAAACCCTAAACAGAAAGAAGCAGCAAGTGATGTGACTGTCTTAAGCAGAATTTAGCAATAAAGGTCCATGCTGGGGTAGATGTGTTAGAAGCTCTGAATGGATAAAGAGAAATCAGTCCTACACAAGAGTCGATGAAGGATGAACAAACAGGAGAGAAAGCAGGAGGAAGAGAGAAGAAATCAGAACATAGAAGGTCCTGAACTAGCAATATCTAAATCAACACAAAATCAAGAGGCAGAACAGGAACCTGAGGAAAACACAAGAACCCAGATCCTCGTGATGGTGACCTGGCACCGCTCTGCCTGTGCTTTAACTTCACAGTAGGTATAGCTATTTGCCCTCACCATAGAGATTCCCTTGCCTTTAAGCACCAGTTGGGGAGCAGACCTTTTTCTTCATACACAGCCCAAGCAGATGAGAGTTAGGAAGCCCCCGCTGTCGAGCAACAGTGCAGGGATCAAATTTTACTGTGAGACTGTTTTAATTAGTCCTCATTTACTGTTCTCCCAGCTCATGGTCAGATTTATTGGAATTTAGAATCATTGAATGGTTAGAGTTGGAAGGGATCCTAAAGTTCATTGAGTTCCAAGTCCCCTGCCATGGGCAAGGACACCTCCCACTAGAGCAGGTTGCTCAAAGCAATTCTGCTTCTACAAAAGGATGACAAAGCCATGGATTCATTCACAATAATGGATTTTGCCAAATGAAAAGGGATACTGAAATATCTCTTATTATTCCAGAAAGGCAAAGGAGTGGGAGATGGGTCAATTGGTTTCTCAGCTACATCCTCCCACAAAACGTAGGACAAAAAAATCACTCTAAGCCTGCGAAGATGTACTTAAGTCCCTGCAACACATATGGCAAAAGTTAAATAAATGGGCTGTCTTCTCACAGGAAATTACACTGTTCACCATCAAGCAGAATGTTAAGGATTCTGAGCTTCTCCCCTGCAGAGGGATAATGAACCCATATCGTTCCATTTATCATAGTGAAGAAGCACCTAAAAAAGTAAGTTACTCTGCAGGTGTGCTCTTTTCTCCACATTTGCACGTAATATGTAGTCATAGCTCATTGGCGTACACTCTCAATGGTATCAGATAACAGATATTCTTCTAGCACATTAAATCTATCAACTATCATTTCCTGCTTATTGGCATAACCTCAAAAAGAACAAAAATATTTCATAATTGTGAGAAATATCAAGCTCATAGCTTGCTTTCTGTAAAGGCCATTTCTTACCTGAAGAAGGAGGTCAGAAGCTGGTTTGACTCTCTGCTGGAAAAGCACACTTAATGTTCGATTCTGTTGTTCCAAATCAAAAACTCTTGTTTTCAGCTTTACACATTCCTCCCTCAGATCCTGCAGCACAAGGGTAATTAGGAAGATTAGAAAGCAAGTAACAGAAGCACTTAAAAAGCTCAAAGTAATGTCAGATACTAAGAAGAAATACATACACGACTTTTAAAATAGTACAAATCAGAAATATGTGCTACTTCAATTTTTCTGGTTGTTTGATCATCCCAGGATAACTTTAAAAAAAGGCGTGTAAGAAGAAACAGCAGCTACCTGACACATCCTTTTGGAGTGTTCTGTCAGTATAAAAAGTGACTTTGGTAGCAATGTGTTTCATTTTCCAGCCGACACAAAGCAGAGAGCAGCAATTAGGATACAAATATCGTAATAAGCACAAGCTAAAGAAAAAGGATTAGCCACACCAAACCAGCAAGAAGTTCAAAGTGGTACTGTGCCTTCAAGGAACTCTTCTGAAGTCTGTGCCCCTGTTTGCTTTGTCTGGAATAACCAAGTCAGCTTGCTTCCTGGTAAACTGTGGATGGTCTGTATCTTCCACACTGTAACCTGCCACTGTAGAGCTGACCAGGCCACAGTGAGATGTTGGCGCACCAGACACACGTGGTAGCATGATCCTGCCTGTTTCCAACATGAGCTACTAAAAAGCCTTAACATAGGCCATCAGAAGCAGAATTGGAGTGTAAAATGACAGGCACAGGACATTACTCTGGAAACTGAAAGATGCAGATCTTTTAGTCAAGGCTGAGTCAGGTTCATCATGAAGAAGCCATTAATGGTTTTCAGATACAGCAAATGCCTACGTACACCATAAGACCTGCATTCCTGGCCACTTGAAGGAATGCAGGATTCTACCAGAAAGAGAATTTTAAAGAGAGTGGAATCTGACATTCAGACTTTTAGCCTAATTTTTCCAGTTGTCCTTTCTGAGGTGTGAGAGCTTCAAAAACCCAGAACAGTGGTCTCCTAATGAAGATTACATGTAAAAATAATAAGCGGCAGCCACATCTATCTTTATTGAAAAAAACCCAAATATTTAAATCTCCAAAATACTTTCCCATATTCCTTTAAATTTAGGACAGTTGCTGCCCTGTGGTATTGCCTAGCTGATATTACTTTCCAACATACGAAGGTGGAGAAACAGGCCTCTGGATCCCCATATGCTGTCCTGTCAATACCATTATCAACAGGATGAGCTAGCCTTACGAGAAAACAACCCAGAAGAGAAAACTGTAGTCAGATGTAGCTTAAATTCTTGCCTACAGTTTCTCTAGTCTCCACTGTAACTAGCACTGAGGTTATAAGAGGTGAATACACAATAAAATAAGCTCATCTTCAGCCTTTCAGAGAATTGTAAACATCTTTTTATGCATATAGTATGTATCATTTTATGATGCTACTGAATGAATGTAGTTATTTTCTCTTGATGGTTTCTTCATATTAGTTTTAGGTGGCTGTCAAGTGGCTGTTCAAGTAAAATTGCTACAGCCTTCCGACATAACCCCCCCAAAATCTGGAGTTTTGTAAATCCATAAAGCTTTGATTTCTGTCAGTGAGATCTCTTACACAAGATAACCTCTATTAGGAAACCACAAGCATCGAGACTCATCATTATCTGCCTTTCACAAATAATTAGAGAATTTAAAACAGAGCATTAGCTGTTACAACATTTAGTGTTTAACATTTCAACACAACTACGTGCACCAAAAGGGGAAAAGGATTCTCAGAAACTGACAATGTACAAAAAAAAATTTAAATCTTAGCAATGTCTCTGCTCAAAACCTTCCTATCTTACAGTTTCAAACCCATAAGATTTACTTTTCAAACTTTATACTTTCTACAAAAAGCGAAATACAAGACAGTAGATTATCCACTCAGATGCTATAAACCATGCCAGTGGTAAAGCCACGCTTAGTCCAGAAGAGAAATGAGGCACATTAAGGTAGCAATATTCTCATAAAATAAAGTCTAAGTTTAGAAAGCTGGAGTCCTAATATTATCAATTAATACAACTCCCAAAAGTCTGAAGTATATAATTCCTCTCCTGTGGGCAAAATGACCAGCTATTAAGAGAGTAATCTCCCAAATACCTAGGGTATTCCTATGGTCTCACTATAGTAATATCCGAGCATCTCTCTATTCCTACTTTTTCTTTTCAGTATGAGACTCACTCTTCTCCAAACTGGGATTCAGTGCCCTCATTAGAGGTTCCAGAAATATGCTGCTCTTCCTCTGAAGATGTGTCTTCTGTTTTAACACTTAATTCACTTCTTTTTCATCTCATTGATGAAAATGAAGAAGAAATACCTTTCATACAGAACCCAGCGTAAAAAAGTACTCTCCTGAATACACTCCTGCAGAGGAGGGTAACATGCAAAGGGCAGACACACAGATCACAAAAAAATCACTCAAATTTCAAACTTCTGATCCAGGTCTTACATGGAAGAAAATGAAAAGAAGGAAAATAATCCAGTTGCCAGCACTCCTGTCATCTCACGTGATATAAGAAGTCTTTGGGCGGAAGGAGAAAGAATGGATATTTCCAGGAAGTACCAGATCATATGGGTTTGTCTCTAACAATTCTGTTGTTTTTCTGACTTCTTAAATTTCCCAGAGGGAAAGTTTTCTATTAGTAAGTGGTAGAAAATCCATATAATTTTGCTACATAGAATTACGAAATTTTGCTGTGTGGCTAATTCAGCACAAATCTCAATTTAATATAGTTTCTCCATAGTCACAATAAAAAAAAAAAAAGCCTCTCGTATTAGAGAATTTCTAGATGCATTGTAACAAATTATATACTTGAAAAGTGCACATTTAAGACTGTAATTCCATTTCAAGGTTTCAGTGACATTGATAAATCACTCATGCCTTGCTCACTCAATTTGTGTCACCAGAATCTCTCGGTGGAATCACCGTCTCTCCACATACTGGCGAGTACACAGTGCTTTATTCGTTACATTACAGCATGTACTTAATTTAAACAAAAATTAGTCCTTGAGGGACGAATTCAAATTCAGAGCAAAGCCTACGCAGCGTGCGTTACTGTACAAAATCACTCTTCTCCATTTTCTGAAAGCTCTCAGCTTTTCTTCATGTCTCACTATGCCCCAGAGGTATGTTATCTCACTGTGGCATGACTGGCCCTGTCTCACGGCTTCCTTCACGACGGTAGATTTATCTGTTTACCAGTTACTATTTGGATTCCGATATCTACCTATTTGGGACTGGTGTGAGGAGTCAAATTTCCTCTTTACTGTACGCTATTGTGTTCCTGTCTTTTCTTATAAAAGGACTTGTATGAATGGTGTCAGGTGCTCTGTAACAGTTAATTTTCATTAGCATTTAGAAGAGTACCCTCTTTCCTCTTTCTATGGATATTAAATTAGCTGTTATTACTCAGTAATAGGTAAGCAGCTGTTAAATCCCATCAATACTAAGTAAGTCACTTTATTAAATGTACTCAAATCTGGTTTTATTGTATCCATATGAACTCCCTGGTTCCTATGGGTTTGGGAGGATTCATTACCGAGAAAGTATGTAGTCATCAAAATGTCTGACGCCTTTGCAAAGGGACCCGGGAAGCTCCTTTCTTCATTTGGGAAGCAACCATAATATTCCCAAAGCAGAGCTTAATATATTGAGATGAACTCTCTGGTAAATATTTAATCACATGTGGGTTTATATTACAAAATGTGTATGAGGGTTTTGTGTATATTAATATGAGAAAATGCCTTCATTTCCATTTAAGCTGCATTGAAACACAGACTTGAGGATTTTTTTTTAAAAATAGCTGAAGTTATGTTTCTAAAAGGTGTTACAGCAATAGCTCTGCAGACTGCAGTCCTCTGATGATACACAGACCATACAGCATATGTGTATATAGAGTACAGGAAGAGTAACACAGCACAGATAGCAACAGTGCGAGCTTCCCCATATGTTGCAGTTTGCACAAATCACCTCCAAGCTCCAAAACTTCCAACCTCTCTAAGGCAATATCTCTCTTCTAGAGTAAAAGGCTTTGCTGTTCATCAAAAAACCATGGGATTGAACAATGATACTTTCAACCCCCACCTGTGGTAACAGCTGTACAGCTGTTATGTGCACACAGTTATCAGGTGCGGAGATTTAGGGAACATTATTATTTCTGGATTCCTAATGCTACAGGAATGGGCCACAGGAATGTGTTATGTGCATAACAGGCAACTGTACCCTCCAGGAGTCGTTCATCACTCACCTAGAGATCACCTAGACATCTCTGTCTTCAGGGCAGGATATTCAAGAGCAGACTTAATGGGGTCAGAACATCCCCTCAAGTATTTTTTAATCTATTCAGAGCGTCATAAAATTGATCTGTAAAAAATCTGCCCAGTAAGGAGCTGAGAAGGGCATAGAGCCTTCTCCTTGATGTGTAGATGGCCAAACGCAACCTTCTGCACCCAGTTACCACTCACTAACGTGCAGATGGTTCCGAGTGCAATGTTTGTCTATCCTGCTGTGAGGGCACACTCCCCACTTCTGGGGGTTTAGCTGGCAGAGGTCAAGGTCAACTTGTTCATAGCAGACACCTTGCAGCTACACCAACCCTTGATCTCAAGCTGCTTCCTAAGCCCCTGGCTTGGCTTCACTCAGACCTGCCTCCTGCCCATGGATGTGCCTGGTGAACACAGGACCCTGGCTGACCCTGATCACCATCTCCAGGCCCAGCTCTGACACTTGATGCTCAGCATCCTGCCTGCCCTGCTGTCACACTTGACCCCTGCTGGCCCCCTCTGTTCTACTATTCTGAATGCTGTCCATGCTGGAGGCTTTGAAGCCAGTCCTCAAAATCTATTCCAGTACTTTGCTCTATTTGCATCTAGAAAGCTTTTGGGTGCACGGCAGAGGTTTTTGATTATCTTAACTTGGTGTTTCTTGCTGCATTTTAAGAACATTATTTCTTGTCCTGTCAGTCAGTGTAGGCAAAACAGTTTATATTCTTTGCACTATCTGCACTGAAAGACTGTATTTATGTCTTTTCCAGTCTCGTCCTTTTAAAGCTAAATGATCCAAAGCATTTTAATAATGTCACATTCATCAAGTGGTCTAGATCTCACAGAGGATCATTCCATGAATATTGAAGGGTTCATAGCTTATTATTATTAATCTTTATATTTTGTATTTTTTCTCCCCCTCAACAAGATGACATCACGGAATCATGTTCAACTCGAAGACCACTTTTTTGTTAGTTTAACTGTAAGTTATGCCCCACCCTCTCTGCACAGCTATTTATTTCTGCTTATATGTGATAATCTGCCTTTCTTTCTGTTAAATTCCACTTTACTTTTTTTTCCAGACCACTTCTTCATTTTAGGAAGCTAAATTTTAATGTTACTCCTCCCATGAGGTTCTATCTGAAACAACCATACCTCCTATCCAACCATTTGGAGTGTGAACGGAAATTTCAGACATGACTTGATTTGGCACCGAGCTTTCTAGAAGCCATAGAAAATCTTTCCATTCTGCCAGGGTTCTAGTCACCATACAAGAACTTTGCCTGTGCACTATTTCCCTTGCTTACCAGAAGAACGGAGCAGGAGGACATCAAAAGTTTTTTTAAGACAAAATACATGTTTTCTATTGCTGGTCCCCAGCCCACAAGTGGAGTAGCTGAATCTCTATTCCATACACGGAGCCTTCTCTTTTATTCAGGGAAGAGCAGACCCACACCAGGAACTCTGTCCTTACCCTGACTATGAGTGACCGCAACAGCTATTGACATGCACTGCAATTTATCTGCTTTACATTCCACTGCAATGGGAGTGACATAATTCCTTACGGATAGGGAATGGAAAAAACATCCTCTGGAGGAAGGATTTTCAGATGCTATTGTCTGAATTTAGGTAAACAATAATATTTAGATATGGGATATGATCAGTTCTTAACTATGTGCAGTCTCATGGATTTTTATTCACTGGGATTACAAAAAAACTTGACTTTGGGCCAGATATGTGGCAGCCTTGGTAATTAAATGTGTGAACATCATTTAAAAAATGTGTACTGTATAAGAATATATCTCTCTCAAAGGAACGATGAACATCTGCAAGCTTTAAGTTATGCTACAATACCCAAACCACAACTTACCTTTTGTGTAAGCAGAGCCTGAACAACCTGATTAGCTACCTGAAATAAATACATAAAATAGTTAAGTATGTTATCATGTGTGCTTATCCATAACAGTATCTTCTTTTGGCGTTTACACTTCATTTTCCATCTACAACCACCACCAATTCTAACATGTTTATTATTTACTAGTATTTTCATCAGATAATGCTAATAAGAATATATGAAATGCACGTTAACTACTTCTGTGCTAGTGCTCATTATAAACAAATGCATATTGTATCAATTGCAGCACAATGAGGACACTTGGTTAACTTCTGCCATCTCCTCTTTGAACTAAGTTTTCACTGTTCTCTGTGCAGCTGATATGCATCAGCATGGATTGACTGCATTCACTAGAGCTGATTTTTACCATCCGAGGGTGGAGTCCTGAATGTTTCCATGAAGTTTAATTGTTTCTTGATTCAGTACTGACAAAATGGTACATCTCTCATGACAAGCAGAAACCATAAAGTGCCACAGAAAATTAAAGTACCTACTGTCATCAGAATGTGGTTGGAAGGCATTCACACCACATAGCATGATTGACTTGAATGAGATTCACACCATTGATTTGTAGAACTATAGATTCACCAGGGAATTTTTGAAGTTATTCATTTTATACATCCTTACTAATTTATATTTATCAGCAGGCATAGAAACATGGAAGGGAAGAACGGAGGGACAGAAAGTGGGACTAAGGTAAGATTTTCTGTTGATGATGTTTAACTTGTATTTTATGTTTCTAAAGTAATTTAAAACTATACATGCATATGTTCTCACACGATGTGTTTGCCTGTATTTTCACTCTGGCATTTAGGCAGAGCAACTAGAGCTCTGTGCAAAAGGACACAGTAGTTATGATTTCTGGTTTGGTTTCGGCTTTCAAAAATTACAGTAAAACATATGGAAATATCACCAAATCTGTATTGATTCTTCAATTAAATTAAAGAAAAAAACCCCACACCATTGATACTGACTGAGTTGTGAGGAAATAGCTGAAGCTGATTCACTTCTGTAAATAATTCAGTTCTCTTAGATTCAAAAGTTACATTTGATTCATAGTCTCATGAAATTGTCCAGTATCATTTTTAGTTCCGAAATGGTCCCTAACTTAAGGCAGTCCATGGAACAATGGTCCCATAAAATAGCTCTATACATGATTTAACACTAAAACCAGACTAATATTAGAACACTAATAACAAACAGACGTAAATATGTTACAGTTTTGAAAAAACATGTGCCTTGCCCTATAGGCTTTCAAGATCTACATCTGAGAATGTTCCTTCTGGCATGTACTTTTAACGTCTGTTTGCTCTACCTGAAAATTGAACAAACGATATCAAATACATTATTTCTTTACTTTCTGACATGGAGTTACTTTACCAAGGAAGAACTAAAAGGTTCTTTGAAGTGTGTACAAGCCACTCACAACTGAATAGGCTAGAAAATTACTCCTATAGCTTTATATATTGCACAGAGGAGTGCAAAAAGTATAATCTTCCAAATGGGAAAAAACTGAGCTTGCCCATGCATACAAGGCAAGTTTTCCATCTTTGAGTGCATGAGTCAGGTATCTAAATGAAAGTACCTGCCAGAGATCCATAGCTCCCACAGATCTCATTAAGAGAGCTATGTAACTAGTTTCTTTACAAAATGAGGTTATTTTATTCTAGTATCTAGCAACTTAGCAAACTGTGTTGCTATCACCATTCAAAGATTTACAGGTCTGTATTCTTGGTTTTCATCAGGAACAAGGGTGGGAAGCCTTCAGTGAAAAGTTCTGCAGTTACTAAAATTAATTTAGCAGTCAATAAGTGGAATCATATCCAATTTTTTGCATTTAAAATGAGGTTGCCATTCCACTCCTACAGCAGCATGAGTGTCCAGATGGAAATAAACTGCTAAGCTAGCAGATCTACTTCATTTTTACTTACAAGTGTCAAGAGACACCACAGATATGGATGAACAACATAAACCAGCACTACAAAACTGATAATCACAGCTACCAGAAACTGAGGAAACTGAGACCACTGAATGCAGAGGGACTGACTTTTGAGGTGCAGAATATGTGAAATTCCCCTTGATATGAGGCAGAATTGTGGCTCAATCCCAGTAAAAAGCAGGCTGTAAAATTACTTGACCTGTGATTCATGCAGTCAATCAAGGGGAAACAAGGAATAGAATAGAGATGGCTGGTTCCTTAGGCTGCTGTTATATAGCAGATGACACTGCTTGCCTTCACACTGCTTGCCTTTCCTGTGAACTTAATGGCCAAGATCTTTAGGCAAGGTTTCCTTTTGTTGATCACAATAAAAGAGAGAAAGATCCAGCTTCACTTTTTCCTTACACATTTATGTTTACATATACATGCTATACCACTGGTCTTAACAGAAAATGTACAGAAGAATGAATGAGAAAATAGACCCTATTGTATCATCTATTGTAGCTTTTACAAGTAGAGGTTTTATACAAGCTGGCTTTAAAGTATGGTTTCATACTCACAAAGACATTTCATGCACACAAAGTGCACCAAAGTGAAATGTCTTATATTTTATTCAAATCTTAAAAAAACCCAATGCATTTTAAAGACAAACTTGTATTTTTGGTTAGCTAATTCTAAAACCAAAATTACCTAAATTAGCAAAAATATCATCTACCCTAGGTCGCACAATTTCCTGCATGTAAGTATGGTGAAGCTTGACAGATATCTCAGCTGGCACAGTGATGTGAATAAATATGACATTACCACTTACCAATAAACTGACAGCTGAATTCCAGGATAGGAAACTAAGATTAAACATGTTAACCTCAAACCCCAGAGGTAAAAGAAGACATTCCTGGTTTCTGCATTAAATTTTTCAGAGACATGAAGATAAGTTTATGGAGTATTTATGAAATTAAATGAGTTGTTTTCTAACTTATCAAGTACTAGAACAATCCAATGACAACTTCTTCCAAATGCTGTTCTGCATTTGTTTCTATGTACAACATACGCATGTTTACATGTACATATGTTACACCTATGCATGTACAACATATGCTTATATGTATATGTATGCGAATATTTATTAAAATTCATAAATGACTCACTTCAGCTTTACCCATATTCTTTTCAGATTTCATCTCTGTGAACATTTGCATTTCCTTGAATTTTACCATGAAAATGATTACAGAGCGTGTCTTTTTAAGTGACAGGTGCAAGCATTCATACAATATTATATATGGGACATTATATGAATGAAAAGAACTATGTGAAATAATTGATTAAAAAAAGAAAATTGAGAGAAAACAATGGTAACATTTTTAAAAACTCAGCTCTGATATCTTTCTGTAAGATGTAGACAGAAAAATCATGGTGCCTATTTTTACTTCCTTCTTATGCAGCTTAATAGCCACCAGCCAACATCTCAGCAGAACACCGACAGTGCACAGCAAGTGTCGTTATCACGCTGATGGAGAGGCCTGAGGGACCAAGCAGGGACACTGTTGGCAGGGTGGCCAGATCAAATGGGGCTTCAGCGCCCTGAGCAGAGTTTACCTGTGCCCAGGGCAGAGAAGCTGCAATTTGAGATTGCTCAATGATCAGTGAAAGACGGCAGCATTCTCCCAGTAATTACCAAATTATGTTCCCAACCCCACCTCAAGGGACTGTCAAGAATCCCAAACATATAACTGGCCAGAATGGCTAGGTATTAGCTTTGGAGTATCAGCCCAGATGAAGTTCAATACACTCATAACTTACTGGACTGCAGAGGCAAAAGTAAAATGTTTGTAATAGGCACTCAAGTCTTTTTGGTGGCCGTCTTAGCTGCCTCAGTTTTGGGTGTGATCACAGCCCTACGTTCCCAGGAACACCTCTGTTTCTCCTTTTAAAATCATCAGATCACCCTGGGGTAAAACACAGTTGCAGCAGAAAAAGATACATAGCTCTAGAGGGTATGTCTTCTCCTAAAAACTGCTGAAGTCCTGAAGGCCAAACTAGGGAAGGTCTGAAGAGATTTTCCCCTTCAAGAATCTGGGTTGGTGTAAGGTGAGTTATGAAGAGAGGAATCATCAGACTTGAAGTCTTAAATCAAAGTTTCAAGTGGAAGTAATTTCATTTTTTAAATAATAATATTCACAGAAAGCATTTTATTTCCTTACTATCTCCAGTAAGAATCCCTGTTTGGAAAGGACTTTGTCACATAAAACACAAGCTCAGAAGATTCTGGTTGGAAGTGAAGGTTCTATATTATGTATCATCTCTTATTCTCCTTATTGTTGCTATAATGAAGTACGGTGAAAATATGTGATTTTTTGTGAAGTTCCATTAAGGGAATGAACCCAGGTGACCTGTATCTCCTGCAGAACTTGCAATTCTTAAATATGGTTTTGTTGCTTGAGTCACTGGCAACAACTTTACCTCAGTGTTCAGAGAGGATTAGGCCCAAGGGTTTTTTAGCTAAAATAATGCTGGTTACAGTGCCACTGCCAACTCACTGTGGGGATGAAAGGAGAAGGAAAAGGAAAAAGTGATACCAAGCCTGGGGAAGGACAAGAGAGGTCAAGACAAGAAGAGGAAGAAGACAAGCAAACAAAAAAATAAAGCAGGGGAGCGTAAAACCACAGGTGATAAGAAACACTTTCTCCTGAAAAATTTGACACAGTGGGAGAAGATGGATACAGCTGTGATAATATGGAAGAACTGAAAACAGCTAACATAATGTTGAAGATAATGAAGTTTACAGTATAGTCTGATATAATTATTTGCTCTTTAAACTGCAACAGCATGTAAAAAACTCAACCCTGGATCAGAAATCCATCATGTTTCTGCAAACACAATAAAAATATATCTTCCGTCCTTATAATATCTATGGAGTGTTATGCTGGAATGGATAGTCACAGTGCTTTATTCATTTCCAAAATTAATTATGTAGGCAGGTTTTGTCCTAGGCAATCAGAAAATAATTTTAAGTTAAAGTCTGTGATTTAAATTAAAGTTAGTAATTATATGGTAATTTCATCCTTATCACCAAGATATCCAAATATCATTCAAGCGTGCACTGAATGCAGTAACAGCCCAATGCAGATCAAGGCTCTGCCAGTACCCCAGCGCCACAGAACAGAGCATAACTAGCAGGAAAGTGTAACTGCAAGACTTCTACCCCAGCTCCCAGATGAAAATATGCTATAGTGGCAAAAGTGGGGATTTGCTGATGAAATTTTCTGCACTAAACTGGAGGCTTCTTGTACCAAAGCTGTAATGCTCATGCCAGCAACACTTCAGCAAACGCCGATTAAAAATTTAAAATGCTGGTATGAAGATGTAAACTGTCATCTGCTATGTGTGGTTTGCACACCCGTGCACTCTTTTCTCAAAGGCACATCTGAGAAGCTGGTGCAATTTCTGTTTCATTTGGGTTCTTTGCATGTTAGCTAACTACTTATGCTACTATGCGTTCTTATTATGGAATGAGTAAATGATTTCTACTAAGCAACTGATGGAGCTACAAAAAGTCCTAAAACTATTTTAAGCTCTCACATATGCTGAAGAGCCTTATTTCAGGATAAATGAGAGGAACAAGTAAGGAACAGTAAATGCATGGAGAAAACTGCATGCAATAGGAGATATTAGACACTTTGGAATGGCCAGAAGTGCTGGGGTGCTCAGACAGTAACTGGTGGGTGAATTCTGTTGCAGCTGTAACTGGAAGGGCTGACCAGAATCTGAGTGGTGTGGTAGAAGTGAGCCATCAGCTAGTAAAAATCCAGCACAAAAAGTTCTGTACGTAACCCTTAGAGGGAGCTGAGAGACTAAATTCCCTGGTTACAGACTAGATTACACAGGAAGGCTGGGGGACCTTTGATGGAAGAAGCCTCTGCCACCTGTGTTCCACTCCACTGAAAAGGAGGAGTACGCAACACCTAACAGGCAAATTATCATTTTGTCCTCCTGATGAAAGCAAACCAGCCCAAAGTACTGGTCACTAGGATATCAACTTTTTGGTGAAGAGGTGTGGTGAAAACAGGACTTACAGCAGAGGTCATGGAGAACATTATCTATGACTGCCAGACACATGTTCTTGGAATTAATTAGAATGAGGTAATACTAGTAAATTGCAGAACAATGTCAACCTTGAGAGAGAGGGAGAGATTCATTTCTATTAATTTAATTATAGCACCAGGTAAGAACAACCTTTTCATCTACCTTACCTCATCAAGACATCTTTCATACTGTTCTCTCTGATTTTCATTTTCCAGAGCCAGTGCTGAATTCTCTGCCTACAGTAAAGTAGAATAAATAAACAAATAAATACATAAACTAATCAAAGAGTATCTTGTACTACATGACAATTCATAAAAATTCTCAGGGTGCTTACTTTGTGCACCTCTTCAAGACCCAGAATAAAAAGCACCATACAATTTATTTTGCTACAAGTTTGTATTTTGAGTAAAAACAGAAGTGACATTCATTTATGAGATTATTCACACTGTGCATTACAATTTAGAACAGCATGAGAGCAGATATTCAAAGTATGCCCACGATTTCATCTTGTCAGGTGCAATAGAGTTGGCAATAAAATATTATAAAAGATACTGGTGTATCTTTTCTTCCCCCTCAGGTCTGTTTAGAGCGAACTTGTTAACTAAGAAAACCACTCTGAAGCAAACAGAGGCAACAACTATTAAAAGGAAACAAAAAGCAATCTTATGTAAACTTTTTACTGTGGCAGCTCTTCATAAGCCTGGTTTCTGCAGAGGGTAACTCCAGATGCACTGGTCATACTACTACTACTAAGTGATGAATTACACCCTTTAACTGAACCAGATATATTTATTAGTCTCTAGTTAAAAACCAATTCCTATCATTTTAAGAGTGACAGTGGTATTTTACTACATGTAAATGCAATCTTAAAGTTTTTTCTCTCACATATGCCAGTTTAAATTTGATAAGGTTTCCTGTATAGTAGTGCCTTTCATCTATCTTTAATTTCCATTAAACTCGTATTTTTGCATAGTGCAAACTTCAAAATGGCACAATCTGGTATGTAAATTACTGTAAATCAATGTAGTTTTCTATATATTATGAAGACTTTAGGAACTCTTTCAGTACCAGAAAAGGAAAATCTCTGAAGTGTGCTGTATACAATTGCATCAAAGCAAGTTTCAACTAGTCTTCTCTTAAAGATTGAGAAACTGAAACAATAAATAAAAACCTATGAGTTAACAGTGGCTCTAGAAACCTCTCTACCTTCCATGAGTAACTTCACATCATGTAACCATAACACCAAAATCAATGCATTCTCATAATTACAGCTATTACACAATTTACATTACTTGCTTCACTTTAACCTTCTGTCAACCTATAAAATTTAAACAAATGATGATTCAAAAGCATTATGGTTGTACAAAACAACAGTCATAAATGTTCTTAACATTTCTAATTTTAAAGAAAAATTTAATGTAATGTACTGTATGGAAAGATTCTGTGAACAGATGGACAGATCTCTCTTCCCTGTTACAGAAAGTCAACAATTCAACAAAACGAAAAACTCAAAGTCCAATAAATTGATTCATTAACAACAACTTCACTCATTATCAACAAATTCAGCTCAATCCTAACAATAAGATAAGGAAGAAAAAGTAAACATCCATAATTATCCAGCATACTTAAAAAGAGTAAAGAATCAAAGAGTGGTAAGGAAGCAGGGCATATAGAGTTTACTTCTTTACAAGTCTAAATAAGCAACTGTACGGAATCAGTGCTTTATCTCGAGGGCACAATCAAAGCCAGGAAAGGTGGTAAAATGCTCTGCATCATATTTTCACAATGTCACCTACCAAGGGATTCAACATATGGCTATAAAAAGTCTATGGGTGATCCTGCAGAGAGCACTGTGAGATGAGGCAGCAGAAAGTACAGATGCAGAAGTAAGTAGCAGAGTCGAAGCAGAAGCCGCAAAAACAGCAGTATGAAATCTGAAGCTGGAGGGTAAAGAGTCCTCCGTACCAAAGAGGCTATCAGATACAGTTATCAGGTTGCTTTTACAGACACATTCTTGTAGATTGATTGATAAAAATAAAGAGGTGATTGCTACATAAAAATGTGTTTCTATGAGTTAAAGATTTTCAGATGTTTTCTCTATGAGTATCACCCTAAAATGCCATCTAAAATAAATTCTTCTTACTGTTTTGAAGCAATCATTAAAGGACGAACCTGCACAGCCCTCAGCTCATGCGTGTTGGTGTACCTATGGGTCTAATTTTTTAAATTTTCATTTTCACTAACATAAAAGTATATTGTATGATTTTATCCTAAAATAGTTAGACCATACTGCTCCCATATAGAGTTGTCTAAAAGAACTACAACATATAGTTGTACTATACAAAATCCCCAGAGAGCTTCCCATATTTCTGTTAAACCATTTTCTTTGAACACTGTAAGGCTGTAAAACAGAAGCTAAGTCTTCTCGGATCTGTTAGCTGAATCTCTGATTTCAGTGAGCTACTCTTTACAAATAGGCTAGGAAAATTAGGAGATCTGAACTTGACAGCATTATAAATAAATGCTACATTTCCCCTCTTATCAAGACACAGTGGAAACATCTGTATAATAAACCTCTTTCACACCACTGGCTTCCAAAGTTTAGTGAAAGGGTATAATGCAGTCAATGTTAGCTTGACTTTTGTGGTTCTTGATTGCCCAGCAAATCATGCCTATTTATTTGCAATTTTTGTAATGGACGAGGACTGGACGAGAAGGGAACACTTGAGTGCCTTTGCTTAAGATCCAGTGCCAGTTTCCACAACATGGGAAAACCAGTACTTGATATACTAAATCACTCTGTATTGCAACAGAATACTTGATACTAACCCTCACTTGCCCAAAAGTATTCATTTGGAAAATTTGTAATCTCAAACCCCTGTCTCCTAACCTTCATTTAAGAGAAAACACTGGGGTTTGATGTTATTGAAAGTCTGCTTAATTTTCGCTCAGAGGGATTTGCTTACCTCCAGTATTGCATATTCTATGCATCTTTTGCCAGCTAAGCAAAGTAGGTCTCCTTGGAGGAAACCACTATTACATTTTATTTTCATTTTTATTTTCAGGCCATACTTTCAACGAGGTTAAGGTGCAATAAGAAGCCCACGTTTCTCACTACCTGAAAACTATTGCACCCTTGCAGGCACCCAGAGGCAGTGACAGAGAAGTGCTGACCCTTAATGCAGTCACTTCTCCCATACATAATCTAGCAGGGAACTACGCAGGAGAAAAATAACAGTATTCTCTTAGATATCAACTGATTTCTACAGTGATTTCTAGTTTTAGGAATAGCTGTCCTCTAGGAATTTATGTATATTTTATGTTATACATAGAAATAAACCATCTTTGTCCCTCAGCCTCACAAGCACCAGAGTGATGGAGCCCAGCCACATTCAACTTTACTTGGGGCTTTACTGGGGGGTCAGCCCTCAGGCACAATATCATTCAGTCAGCCAAAAATTAACTGTGGCATAACTTACTATCAAATGAAACATTACATGTTGCTTTTGGATCCTTATTGTTTCAAGGATCTTAAAATGTCAAAACAGACGCACTTCCTAGTTATCATTTGGAAGAAAGTATTTTGCACAAAAGTCTCTCCGAATGTTGGAAAACCTAAAGATTTCAGTCTTCAGCTGCCTAAATTAGAGACAACTTTGTTCTGAATTGTGAGACTGAGTTTATGGAAAATCAATTTGAAAGTCAAAACTTCAGAGTACTTTATATAAACCAGAGGTTGCCTTGTATTGATACCACTGCCAAGATACAGCCAGTACGAGAGACTTTGTCAGCTCTGATTTTAATCCCTTTCTTCGGATGGAAAACATCGCTCTAGTAATGATGAAGATTACCTTTAGGTCAGCTAAGAGCTTTCTCTCTCCTTCATTGATATTTAAGAACATTCTGCATTTTCTCCTGTGGGGCAGCTGTTTGCAGTTTCATTCAAGGCTAGTAACAGACAGGCTACATGCCTGAAGCCAGTAAGAATCTGCCATCTATTTCCCATGAATGTAGACGCAAAATTAACCCTATTTGTTTCCCGATACACAATGTTTCCTTAAAATTTCTATGGGGCAAGAGGAAGTTCCTTAGTTCATGATGATTTGTTGTTCATTGTGCCATAGAACAATCAAGGAGACAGCCAGCAGCCTTAGCATTTTTCATGTTTCTATAAATATGTTATATACTGGATCAGTAAAGGCAGGTTAACTAATTACAGTCCTTAAAAACAAGTCTAAAACAGTCATGCTAATTAACTTTAGGATACCCTTAACACTAAACACAGGAAACAACCATTCAGGCAGTACAACCACATAAATTTTAAATGCTTGTGACAATGCATCTGCACTCAAAGCCTAAAATGCATTATCAAAAATATCCTTAACGTGGTCACATTTATGATTTTATTAATGAACAACAAATACAATACAGCTGGTTTGTGTCATAGGAAAAAAAAAAAATAAAAATTCCCCACCCTGAAACAGAGGGAAATGTTGTCTCCCCAAAAGTATTCATTATCGGCAGGCTGGGAGCCAGAAAGTGCTCTGCTTCTTTCTAGCTCACAGTCTTTTTTTCTAGGTTTAAATGGTCAAAGCACAAGATCTTCCACCAGTCTCACTGTGCCAAATCTGAGATTTTTGGGGAGTTCAATCCCCGTTTACACTAATAGTTCATGGCATCTTTCAGCTGAGTAACAGTAGCAGACTACAAAGAGCTGAAATATACACTTCATACATATATTCTTAAATCGACACAGGCATTTAGGATGCTTTCTTCATTCTCTCCTCTTTGTTTTTAACAGTTTTAGAGAGGATTATTACAATGGGTTAAGGACTGTCTATGAACTATATTTTATTCAACATTTACCTGCGTTAACTAGAAGTGGTAGATACATTCTCATGTCTGTGAATGTCATGAGACATCCAGATCTCCTCCAGACTTGCCTCTTTATGTGGAACTTGAGTGGACAATTTCCACTTAACATCCCGCAAAAGCCATTTCTGTGTGCTTCTTGAAAAAGCAAACTGAAGCACTTAAATCATGTTTGAAAACATGATTTCAATTTAGGTCCCTAAAGTGTTTTTCAAAAAGTTTAAACCTTACCTTTCTGTGCCTTGATTTATTAAGTCAAGAGAACAGGAACAGCAACATTTTGCTATCTAGCTAGCCTGTTCCAACAATTTATGAATTAAGATATATTTGGTGCACTGCCGACTTTAAGTGGAGAACTATTTCATGTATGTATTAGGAAGTCTTCAACAGACAATCCTCTACATTTTTATAACCACAATGAAATGAATTAAAATACTGAGTTTTCTGCTAGAAGCCACGAATAAAAGAGAAGAGCACACAAGACAGTTTTCCTTACTCAACCACTGCAGAGTTGATACAAAACAAAAGGATGGCAGGAGAAAAAGAGAAGGAAATGAAGAGTAGTATGCATTTTGCACAAAGGAGATCACAGAATCATAGAATGGTTTGTATCAGAAGAGACCTTTAAGATCATTTAGTCCACCCCCCTCCACCATGGGCAGGAGATGAAGGTCTAAAGGTTGTACGTCAAGTTAGCAGCTCAGCATGCTTTGAAGGTATCATCAATAAAGGTCAAGAGGAACAAAGTTATGACAGTGAACTTTAAAATCCCTGACAGAATGCTACAATACCAGTTACCATGGGCACCTCTTTGTTATTCATACTAAACCATTTGTCCGTTTATAGAAAGCGTTATTGATTTACACAGACACTCATTTGTCATGCCCCGTGCAGTGTATTAATAGCTGTCCAAGCACTTCAAATGTGCTCAGCAATTTTTTCCTGCTTTCTGCCTCTGATTTTCTATATTTTTGTGGTCAGAGCTTCATATGGTACAAGAGAGGGCAAAACCTAGGTCAAAGTCAGTTGGCGGTAAAGTAAGAAATGATGTTGTTGCAAACTTTCCTTGGGTTCTCATGGGGTGTTTTTGGTAAGTTGCTTTTCTAGGAAGAATTTACCACTTGAACCATCTCCCCATCTTTGGACACAGGAAATACTTTGCATTATTCTGTCCATGTTACATAGAAAATTTGTCCAACAAATTGTCAGAGAAAAGTTTAACAGCACAGTTAATGCTGGTTAGAAGTACTGAAAATTACATTTGTGTTTTTAAATCAACATAATTATTGCAAAAAAAGTGACTCTATTTAATTCTAGCACTATAAGAGCATTTCCACTGGCCACGTTCCTGGCAGCCAGGATTCTCAACCTTGCTTCTAAACAAATAGGGCCTTAGCTTTCTCAGTCCCATTATTTTCGTGGGTTTTTTTAGCACGATAAAATAGCCTATTCTCTTTAACCACACTTGAAACATTTGACACATTTTATCTGAAATACTTAGCCAACATTCAATTCACGTGCAAGTAAAATACGGAATAAAGGCAACACGTATGTGATGTAAAATAATAAAATATAAAACAATACAAGTGTTAATTATAACTCTGTTTATAAAAAGCCCATAATAAACCTTACTGGGCAGTCCTGATAGGGTTCATTCTAGCAATTCAAAATTTCATCAATGCTTCTTTTAATTCTCTACTAACACAAAAATACAGTGACAAGAGAACAAGCTACCAATAGTTCTTATAAGTAGTCTCTCTCCCAGGCCATCCCATGCTAAAGCTGTACTACCAATAAAATGGGTTTTTAGCCTCACAGACAGCAGTGTAACCTTCTTTGTCTAATGTATGATAGAAATCAAAATATATTTATTCAACATCAGAAGGCTAATCACTTAAGATTATGTAAAAGCTTGGGCTTAAATGTTCCTAACAAAAAGCAGCCCAAGGTCTGTGCAGCTGCATATGATATCTTAGAAATTATTGATGAGCTGATTCATGTATTTAAACATGAATCCGCACTGGAAATTACGTAATAGCTTTCAAAATCACACGGATTTTATGCTGCCACGGATCAGGAAACAGAACTCGCTGGTTTATCTGCAGCAGGACGCAGAGAGAGACCCACACCCAGGGTCCCACTGAGGTCTCATAACCACAGAGATATTTTCCTGTCCAGTGTTTCCATAAGAAAACACAATGGGTGTTCAACCTAAATGATGATGCCTCCTTTTTCAAAGGGATAACTAGAATTCAATCCTTCAAATCTACTTATACTGGATAAATATATCAACTTCAGGAGCTGAATCAAACAAATCAAACCCAAATGTGATTCACACACACTGCTGATGAGACTGTCTCATAAAATGACTAAAAGTAAACCTTCTATTTCTTGGAATTCCTCTGAGAAATATCTTCACCTTTTTAAATATTTTTCAGAAGTTGGGGTCAGAAATGTTTGACTGGTTTAAGAATGGTAATATTTGTCATTTTTAATTCAGTTGACTCTAAAGTAAAGAATGACATCTTTAAAACCTTCAACATTTTCCTTTCTGACATCACAGAAATGTCTGGAATTGACATTATGAAGAGAAGGTTAGGAACAGACCTAGCAAAACAGGCTGTATTATAACTCCAGGCTTATCTTCCAGCAAATAAACATCTAGGTTACGAACAGATACACCAATAATAGCTTTGTATTTTTACCTGCGTGTAAATCACAGAACACTGCAAATTCTATCACTATTTGCAGAAAATATAATAGACTTACAATATATCCACTGTCAATGCAGGCCTTTGAACAAATAGATTAAAATTAGGATAGATGCTTCTTATTTTCCCCACAAAATACTTCCAAATGATTGCATACAAAACATTTTTTGAGGACGAGGATTAAAAGAGATCTAAGTAAGTAGAGACAGGCAGCATAAAGATGCATGTGTTTCCTGATGTTAAAGACATATGGCATGATGGTCTCTATACAATGCATATACACTTGATAAAGCACAGAAGTACAAGCATAGAAAACCACAAGACCCAGCAGGACTCCTATTTTTTATCGTTCATCATCTGAATAAAGTGTTGAGCAGCGTGTGTCAGTGCGACGCGTTGCTCTGCACAGAGATCGAGGTACTCACCTTCTCCTAAAGAGAAGCAGCTGCTACTAATGAATGTCAGTCAAGAGAAAGTCCTCTCATTCACAGTCAGGCAGACCCATGATGCCAACCCCGTCATATTTGGGCAGTCGGGAAGGAGGAATGCTGAAACTCCATCACCATTCCCAAAAATGCCACCGTGGTAACAGCACAGGGCATCTCCCTGAAAGCCTGCACTTGGGCTCACATCATGCACAGGTCACGATGCCATCACTCAAACATAAGACTGAATTTTCACTTGAGGAAGAGTGCACGTGTGTTGTGAAATTTGTTTATGTTCTGATTTCCCAGCATTTACACTTGGTAATCCCTCCCCTTGCAAACTGTGAACCAAACACAGCTGTTCCATCCTGTTCTTTCCCCCCTCCTCTTGTTTTAAGCGATTTGTTCCCTTATGGAACTGTTCTCTCTTAAGAACTGAGAGCGTTTCACTCCGACAGACTTACTGTGTTTCTCCATGAAATATTAACAGGCAGTTACTTCCTCTATCAAAGAACTAAAAATAAAACCCCTGGTCCATGAAAAAAGGATGAGATCCTGAAATTGTAAGTGAAACTAAGATTATTCCAATTAACACAGGCAGATAAAGGCAAGCGCTCTGGATCTGATTAATCTTAAAGGGCATTTTGTGTTTAGTACCAACTTGTAGTTAAAACATACATAAATATCTTTGCATTGAAAACTCTTACATGAATTAATCATATCACATTTGGTCAGTTGCATTTGTTTCAATTTTTCTTGCTAAAAGCCCAAACCCTTCAGGGAAAATTCTAATTCTTTGAAATTAGTAGAGACTAGTTGAAAATCATTGACTATATGTCCAACATGGAAGCTTGATAAAAATCTTTCAGTGCAGCTGTTTTCAGAGAAAATATTTTGCAGAAAATTTTGATCAAATTTAAAAGTGACATTGAAACCAGTATAAGTATTTCCAGGGCTTTGGGTCCTTCTGAAAGGATGCCTATGGAAACCACCTATTAAAAAATTCACTTGCCTAATCATGAAACAGAAGGCTTTTCACTTTTTTGAAATTCAGATCTTGAGGAAACTCATATACTTTCAGGACAGTTTTTCAAGTAACAAGAAAGGCAACTTCAGAATTTACTTCAAATGAGTTATCCTTCAAACCTTTGACCATGAGGTTACTGACACATCGACAGTTTTCTACTATTTGTGATTCCATTATCCATCTCTTCCTGAGGAGCATACTCAACTTCAAGGTTAATATAATGTAGAGTTTGAAAAAAATAGGGCATTTCAGACCTATGAATGACAATTCATCTTTGGGCAACTTTATTCCAAGAGAACCCATTTCTTATCTCCTTCACTTGTCTAGCTGAGATATTCATGGTAAATGCAGGCAATACTACTACCGATTCATGGCACTGGTAAGTGTGTATGGAAAGAGAAGTCCAAGAGACAAACAGTTTGTCTTTACAATATCTAAGTTAAGGAATAAGTCACAAAGGTCTTAAGCTCAGTTTCTTCAAAAGCTGAAATTCAAGAATTTCACTATTCCTTTTAGCAAATTTAATTTACCTTCAAATTTTATCATGTCACATTAAATATTGAATTCAGGAATAGAAAGGATGTTTATAACATAATTAATGAAAACAAATTTTGATTTCTTTTTCCTTAAAAGCTGAGGTAAATTAAAAATTATAGTCAATGGAATTAAGTAGAAAACCCTAAAACTAGGTACCATTAAATTTGTTCTTAATGTCTATAAATTCTACTTATCAAGACCAGCTCTTCTCCTTTAAATTGGCTTTTTTTTTATTTTTCCCTAGTGTCACTGGAATCAGCATGAAATATAATTTCATCAATCAATGCAAATAATGACCCTAATGCCCTAACTGCTCAATGCTCGTGCAGTGAAGGGCCGTTAGTAAATGACAGCAAACAGTCCAAATTTGGAGCTAAATTTGGCAACACCAACCTCCTCCCCACTCACTCATCTTCCTTTCCCCAGGAAACTAAGCAACGGAATGTGCTTGGGGTTGAAAAGAGAAAAAGAGATAAGAAGAGAAGGTTCAAAACTTTAATGCATTCCTGCTTTTCTCCCCATGTGTCTTTTAATATATAATCAACAAAACTATTAGTTGTCTCCCGTAACCAGTTATATTGGCTCTCACTGGAAGGTGAAACAACAGATGTTTTGCTCTGTCTTCAGAAAAAACGAATGCTGAATTTTTATCAAGAAATATTTTTTTCCACAATTATTTAACCTAAGTTTCTTAATTTTGTTCAACCAAAAAAAATTATTAAATAAAGTGATTTAAACTGACAGCCCGGAAAATACTGATCCCATATGCTTAAATGTCACATTCACTGGCTGTGTGATGGGAAACTCGTATCAGTTCTCTGTTATCCAATGATTCTTTAAGTGGGAAAATCTGATTTTTTTTTCTTCTCCAAAGAAACACGTATTACTTTTTATAAAATGGAAAAAAATAAATAACTGGTTTTCCTTTTTAAAAATATCCCTTGAGCTTCTTCTTATTTGACTTCTGAGAAAAAGAATTACTTTTCTTTGCTATAATATGCAATAGATTCAATGCATTAGACCATGTTATAATTGATATTGTCACAAAACATTTTAAAACATAGTAAAATACAAAATACATTATTTTCCTTCTTTTGCAATGAATCATTTTACTCTATTCCTTTCAAGACTCGGAGTTAAAAGGTTTCCAACACAATAAGCTATTAATGTCAACTATTTCACAATTCATAACATAAATTTATAACAAGTTTCTCTGGTTTTAACTACATGGGAGCACTGAGTTATTTCTGAAGGCAATGTTTCCTGCAATTTCACTTTCTTCATCAGAAGTCACCCGTAAGTCAACTGCCCCAGGTATTTCAAAATGAACTTCTTTTGATGGCTTCAGTTATTTCTCTCCCTTCCAGCTAAGGAGTTGTGAAGCAAAACGAAGCAGAACAGGTATTGGTGCACTGTATTATGGACACAATCAACTGCCATAAAACGCGCAGCAATTGTTTTGTAGCCAATAGCTAACTTCTGATAACTGAAATCCAGAATTACTGTTCATTTCTTGCTAACTGAAATAAAACTCTATTTGCAAACATCACCTTGCTTCTCCTGAAAGCTTCGAACATTTTTCTTTTCGTCTCTTGGGGTTTTTTTAGGCACAGTAAGTAGCAAGCAATGCCCCTAAGTGCAGGCAGCAATGTGCTGTAGGTTGATTTCTGCACTGACATTTGCTAAATTAAAAGTTCTGATTCATTTCATTTTTAATCTTTTAGAGCAGAATAGTGAAGTTGCAGAGTAATTGTATTTCATTCAAAAGAACTACAATGCAGACCCCAAACTCTGTCTCTTTGAAAAGCTTCAACAGTTTGGAGTTATGTCTGCTTTTTCTGCCCTGCAGGCTGTGCTCGCTGCAGAGAAGATGGATGTAGAGGGATGAGGATCCCTTAGAAACTGTCTGATGTGGTAGCACCTCAATGTTAGCCCAACTAGTCATACGAAATTTCTCCATTTGTACTGGCTGACATCAGGTGCATCTACGGCAGCTTCTTGGCTCAGAGGAGCAGTGAATATCCTTCTCAAGTGATTTTTCTGCTCATGGCACTTACCAGGCTACAATTGGCCTTGGAGCCAACAGACTGGGTTGCTTTCACACGACATAGCCCAGGTTTCTTTCAGATGACTGCTGTCGGGCTTCACTAAAGCTCAGCCAAAGTAAACTCCCCAAAATGTATACAATTTGGACGTCAGGTCCTTAGCACAAACAGCTTGACTCTGAGGATCTGCTCCTGTCACACTGCACTGCTTGCTAAGACAGACATATAATTCCAGCAGGCTGCATTCAGAACCTAAATTAACAGTGACAGACCTAAGAAAGCCAGGACAAGAATGTATCCCATAACACCAAAGTAACAGACAGGCCTGCTGGTAAGGCTTTTCCTTACACACAACAGAGATATGCCAGAGGCATTTTTTCACTTGGATAATTTTACAGCTTTGTACTTTATGAAAATAGAAAATACAAAACTGTGTAAAAACAAATATGTTAAAGCCAGCTGCATGGAAAATAAATTCTATTTTCATTTTATATTGTTGTTACTGTGCAATCCTAAATACTTCCTAACTCCTTACTTAACCTTGCTCTTCAGCATATCTGTGCCTGGGACATGGCAATCCCAGCCACAAACACAGGCTGGGCAGAGAATGGCTGGAGAGCAGCCCTGAGAAGAAGGACTTGGGAGTGCTCATGGATGAGAAGCAAAACATGAGCCGGCAGTGCATGCTGGCAGCCCAAAAAGCCAACTGTGTCCTTGGTTGCATCAAAAGAAATGTGACCAGCAGGTTGCAGAACATGATTCTCTTCCTCTACTTTGTGCTCGTGAGACCCCACCTGGAGTCCTGTGTCCAGCTCTGGAGTCCTCAACATAGAAAAGACATGGACCTGTTGGAACAGTTCCAGTGGAGGGTAACAAAGATGATTAGAGGGATGGAGCACCTCTCTCCTATGAGGACAGGCTGAGGGAGCTGGGGCTGTTCAGCCTGGAGAAGAGAAGGCTCCAGGGAGACCTTCTAGCAGCCTTCCAGTATCTGAAGGGAGCTACAGGAGAGCTGGAGAGGGACTCTTTGTCAGGAAGTCTAGTGACAGGACAAGGGGTAATGGTTTAAATTGGAAGAAGAGAGATTTAGATCAGATATTAGGAAGAAATTCTTTCCTGTGAGGGTGGTGAGGCACTGGAACAGGTTGCCCAGAGAAGCTGTGGATGCCCCATCCCTGGAAGTGTTCAAGGCCAGGCTGGATGGGGCTTTGAGTGGAAGGTGTCCCTGCCCGTGGCAGGGGAGTTGGAACTTGATGATCTTTAAAGTCCCTTCCAACTCTAACCATTCTATATAAAATGTAACTCAGATTTTGTTCTTTGTAAACTACATCCCTAGGAGGTCCAAGAAAAGCCTTAGACTACACACTTTGGGACAATGTAGCCAATTGTAGAAGTTCTTAGAAGAACAGGCTTGGATGATGATATGTGTCTCATATGGAGCATACATTAAGTCAAAGTAGATGGGATTCGGTGTTGTTCCTGTAAGCAGCTCAGGTCTGAAAAGCTCCACAGCAGCCGCCCAACAGCCCAGCTCAGATCTCCGTAACAAGCCAAATTCACATAATGCATAAGTAAGCGCAACCCAAGTGCAGCCACTGGAACTGCACCCACATTCACATCTCCAAATTTGATAGCCAAATACACTAGCACTAAGATCAAACCTAAGGAAACGTTGCTGTTATCTTACTCTAAGCTGCTGTTCAAGAGCAGTATCAGTGATTAGTTGATTGGCCTAAAGGGAAAACACAGAGAAAAGAACTAAAATGAATCAATATATGAAATATTATGCAATGTAATATATATCTAGTATCGATCACATCACGGCTCTGCCAGATTGGCCTGCAATTGGGAAATATTCCCACCTGGCAGAGGTCACTGCCAGGGCAAATCAGTTGTTTAAAATCAAGAGAAGTCCTCACCTCTTATTTCTACTCAATTTCTCTGTGAAAAACATAGGTTTTGCCCAATACTAACAAGTTCTTTTTTACAATGAACTATCAATACCTGTTCTTACCCATTTAATTTAATAACATTTTGAATAGTTTCCCTGGGGTCACCGTCAAGGACAAAATATTTGATAAAAATAGAGTCCAAAGATGATCACTGCTGTATCGGAAAAAAAATACATTCTGCCACACCAAAAGGAGCCAAGAGGAAGACAGAAGCCGTTTTCCTTAGCAGTGAAGTGATGTCAACAGTACAGCAATCAGCTCTGCAGAGATCAGCTAAGGCTGGCTCAGGTTGCTAATGCCTTGTTCTACTGGGGGTAATACTCTGGTTTCCAAGAAGAGTCAATTAGTTCAAATGAACACCATGCCATGCAGCTACAGTGCTTCTGTACCTGAAGTACCTTGCACAGCAGGGTACTATATAAAAAGACCGTACCGTTTATAAAGCTTATAACACAGTCTCTTTCTCTGTTTCACTTCTCCTATCTTAATTTAATCAAATTAACATATGAATGTACAGAACAGCTACCTCTGCACGGCACTGGGGAGACACTACAACATCTAACTAAATTGTTTTTGTGATGATAAACATCAGATTTAAGGTTACAGAAAGAACATTTATGGCTTATTTAAGAAAAAGAATATTACAACTGTCATTACTGGTAATAACAGTTAAAGTATAATGTTATGAAATGCAATACAGGATTGAAGGAAATTATCAAGGAAGAGGCCATAGGTTTTTCTCTGCACATGTCTAAGGTCTAAAGAAGCAAACTGCACAAGGTTTAAAAAAAAAAGAGCTATTAGGAGGGAAGTAAAGAGAAACTTTAGCAGTTTCACCCATGTGACTTCTTCATTGAAAAGCCTGTCTCCACTCATTTCCAGCTTATAATAAACTGAGAGAAATGCTAAACAAGTATTTCAGTGGAAGAGATGCAACAGAAGAAAAGATTGTAGTTTCTTCCATCTAAACACACAACAATATCACATAATAGGCAACTTTCAGTCCCAGAAACGAGTAACTTTACAGAGGACTTTGTCTACTGAAGTAACCAATTTTTAAGTGTTCTTTTTCTTACAGTTTAGCGAAAAGCTGAATAACAAACCTAAGTCTTACTTGCCTCATCTATTTAAAAGAACTTTATCCTAAAGAACTTAAACATTAAGACCCTGAGAATTTAAAATCAGAACGACTGATTGAACACAACGAAGAGGCTTATTAAAGGGAAACAGTTGTAGTTACTAACCCAGCATTTCTCTTCTCCTGAATTATTTCCAAGTCTTGTATGAGTACATGCCAACCAGAAGAGGAACAGGAAAATGCCTGAATTGCAAAGCTGAATGAGCACTGTCGCCACATGTGATGGGAGGCTATCAGACACCACAGGTATTCCTGTGGGAAGGGAAGAAAATCAGCCCTCTAGATGGCATTATGTGCCTGTATATCCCAGATGCAACTGGAGAGCCCTGCCAGGCAATCTAATAATTTCTTCACCTGCACAGGAAACATGGGCACATGCGTCAACAAGATGACATGGCAGTTCTTGCTCTGGATGGGAAGGTGACAACTGCACGCTGCTCAGTGGCAGAACAGAGGTGATCCTGGGGCACAGACCCTGTTCTATCTGTTTGATGCGGGAAGCAGAGGGAAGGTGTTCAATCTGAGACAAAACAGAATGGAGGGTCTTCCTGACCTCCTATAGGAAAAGGCAACTTAAAACTGTCAGGGATGGGCAATATGTGAAAACTTATTATTAAAAGTCTTTATGAAAAAACAAACATCTCCTTCTACTTGGCATTTAGTATTACTGCAGATTTTAACCAGACAAATGTACATCAAAACATGTATGTATGCATATAGGTATACATGTCCTTGCATATAAGATTATATTGTACCCCTGTATAGCTGTTTTGATGATACACTAAAATTAAATAATTAGTTAGGGAGTAATCAGGTGTCTAAGGAAACCATCACCAAAAATCAGTCACGCGTAATGAACCAAAATCAGACTATTCCACGTTTGATTTATCTACTCTCTTTATATATTTATAACTAATCTTAAAATCTGTGCTTGTCACCATAACGGATTAAGCAGACTTTAAAATAATCGTTTGAGTATTTTCTGCTGTGGACTATTAAAGTGGCTGCATAATAAAGCCAGTGAATATTGAATTTCATGAGTATGTTAATCATACAGATTTCACATGTGTAGTGAAACATATGGCCAACACAGGAGCCAAGACCCTTGTATGTCAGAAGTCAGCATAGCTCCAGTAATTCTAGTAATATGAGTGCAACTATACCTGCCCAGACTCCCACCTATAATCTCCAATTCTGTATTTCTACAAGATTGACAAAAAGGAAATCACTATTGAATTAAGAAAAAGCGCACCACCATGCAGACCTTATTACCGTTTCATCATTTTCCAAGGCCACGAAAGAGAAATGAAAAAAAGATAAATTATTTTGCTATGTAAGAACTGTAAGGGATTCAGCTTTAACAGCTCAGGTAAATTAATTGGGATTTCCTACACAGTCAGTGGAGAATGTCCACAGAATACCAGGACTTTCTTAATAACTAGTTGGACATGAACTGCGGCTCTTTATTTAGTTTATGAACTATACAACTGCCATTACTGTCAGTGAAATTGCATGTATTAATATGTAAATTAAAAATATGAGGCATGATTCTAAAATCTCTGTCACAGAATCTTTCCTCTGAAAGAAGTGCCACAGTGAGCAATGAGAAGGCTCACAGAAAGTGCTTGTTTGGAACCGGGTCTGGAGTGCATACATCACAGAACCTATTCTAAAAACACACTGAGTCTCACCCTCTGAAATAATAGATTTGTTGGGATAAACACAGTCACCTAGATCTATAAAACAGTGTTGGAAAATCTCATTTCATTCAGCGGGGAGAGTGAATTTTCAATTGTACCACATGCCTGATTGCTAAAAAAAGGTAAGTTACATTATCTACTGATTACGTGCAAGAAGGCACTATACAGGGAGAGAAGGGCACTGAAAAACTATCATTATTTGAATTATAAAAGTCACACTGAAATAGCAGATTCTTCCACCGCAACCTGGCACAGATTCTTTGCAGAACATGGTTAACATTTATTTCAATAGAGAAAATTTGACAGGTTTAATAAAACCAAGATGATTTTCCTTGACTTTCATGACTTACCTTTTCTTTGCTGACTACACCTATTTCTCAGACCTTCTGGCACCAAATCATTATTCTTGTAGCCATATTCAATACTTCGAACTATCAAAACAGTGTTTGTTATGTCAGCTCACTAAGCACCACAGAGCTTTCTCTGTGGTAAATAACCATAAGAAAAGAGCCATTGTATTGGAATTTGGAATATCATAGAGAAAAATGAATTTATAATTTGCTTTTACAATAAATATATGAAATTACTTTGGTTGTGCTGAAATGAACATTAAATTCCTATCCATGTCCTCATTATTCTTTTGTAAAAATTCCAGAACTCAGTTTATTATCTTGAGGATCCTATAGTTTACACAACTTTAGCTTTCACAACTGCATCCACTATAATTTAGGCAGAAAACCCCAACCCTATAGGTAAACTAAAGGATCTTTTAAACCATATCCCAGCTAAAATATTAATGTGAATTAAAAACTGCATATAAGAAAAGTTTTCTCCACCTGGAAGACATTGGATTGAGTGCCCTGGAAAAGGATATTTTACATCATTCTACTCTGAGAACGTGCAAATCAGAAACAAGTTAAGTTACTCACTCAGCCTTTCCAATGTCTCACTTGGATATACTGATGTGTGTGGAAGAGCACTGAAATATCTGATGCTAGAAAGGTAGTAACTTTTATTAAAATCTAAATTGACTGCATGAGCAGGCTAAAGGAGAAAAAGTCTGATATGCAGCAAAATTCCCTTTATACAAGTACTTGATGTGATATGACATGATGTCACTCTTAAAATAATTAAACACAGTTTTAAAAGTTAATAGAATAAGAACACTAATTGGAGTATATTCTGTTGAGCACTTCACTGAATTAGCAAATTTTGACATATTACAGCTTTGTGGGCATGTTAGAGTAGAAAGCAGAGAGTTGATCTGAAAGGTTTTACCTTTTCAACATGTGCCAAAAACTCAGCAGCTCTGCATGGTGTGACCCAAAACACTTAACTTCTGAAACACTGCTGTGGTGCTTCATAGGAGATGCAATTCAGTATTCTTTCTTTTTTCCCTCTTAGATTTACTTAGAAAAGAAAACAATACCATCTGTTATTTAGACTAGAATTCCCAAAGAGAGACCATGGTTGCTTTTAGAAACCAAGTATTTTAAGCTTTCATTGAACTGAATAGCCAGAAAAATGCAGATGTGCATGGCGTTCTCCATGCTTCTACCACCAGTCATGAAGGCAATGACTTAATGTACAGACTTATTCATATTAAGGCACTCTCCCATTGAAGGAGATGGAACTGGTTGGTTGAACAGTGGATCAACAGTCTTTCTCTAATGATAGCAGCAAATGGTTACAGCAATGAAAAAGAGAGTGAATCTGAACAGCTCTTCCTACATCCAGTGGGCAGAGCTATTTTCAACATCCCTGGGTGATTTCATATTCCCTTTAAATTGTCTTGATTTTTGCATGCCAAAAAAAGAATTGGCCATGAATTTTGACTGGCTTAAAGAAAAAAAAAAAAGTGTAAAAGGAGAGGGAAAACAAGTAAGTCCTTTAAGATTCTCATTATTCTACATGTATGCAAGAAGTACATTCTCTCCTCTTAAATCCTCATCACATACTAACTGAAAGAGGTTTCTATTAGTTTCCATCTTCTATATGAACATGTTATTTCTATTAACATCCCAACTGATAAGGTGCATCAGCCACTGAAAGCTGTTTAGTGTCTGTGCCAGCTATGGAGAATGCAGCTTCATGCACTGTGGGCAGCACGTAGGAAAAGCCACAACGGAAGATGTGAAGAACAGGAGGGCATGAGCTTGCAGGAGGGAAGGTACAAACATCAGGGAAGGAGGTGTATTTAAAGACTGCAACAGGAGTGGGCAAGGACAGATGGAGAAGAGGAAAGCACCCCAGAGCACAAGGAGAAACAGGCAGCAGCCATGAGATTTGCTTTCCAAAGACAAGGAACAACCAAGCCACTGAAAACCAGCAGCAGAAGAGTTCAAGCATCATCAGAGTATAGAATACATTCAGCTTGATTGTACTTGCTCGGCTTTAATTTAAAATTTACTCAGTTATTGGGAAGCTAAAACAGTTTGCCAATACTATTAACAGTAAAGCTGGAATAAACTGGGCTGGTTTTGAAACCAGTGATGCAAGTCAATGCTGACTCATTATCAGCCACCGGATAAGTCTGGAAATAAGACTTTCCCTGCCTCATCGTCCATCGTCTGATCCCTGGCTATAAAAAAAAAAAAAAAAAAAAAAAAAAAAAAAGAGTTCTTAGCCACATTTCTGAAAACTAATTATAAAAGTCTCCTACTGAAAAGATTTAGAAGTAAAATAATCCAGTAATTAGGATTAAGTAGGTTGGCCTTTGGTGACTGATCAGCATAATGAACCTAGTTATGTGGACGGCCAAGGCACTGAGCTAAGGAGAGTCTTCTGGCTGAATCACATTAAATGCACTGGTTGGAACAAGACTGGTTGCTACAAAATATTTAGAACATTGCTACAAAATATTTAAAAGTTTCACAATTCTTCTATGCATCTAAGTAAAGTGATTCAAATTTCTTAGAAACTGAAGTAAAGCAGCTGACTTTCAAGAAGCTTCTCACAGTTACTTTCAGAAACTCAGGCTCTTTGCCTCTGCACACAGGCCCAATGCATGTTTCTTTCAGTAGAAAAGAATATAATTATTAATTTTCTTACCATTGTACATTGTAATACATGAAAAAAAAGGGAAAATAGGAAAACAATACAACGGCAAAACAAAAACCACCAGCACCCCATTCAAAGTCATCTTCTCAACCAACTCAAAGGAAGTACGTACCCTTCTCATATTTCTTTTTTATAGTTCATTGATATCATGCCTTTCTTCCTCCGCAGGGTAGTGAAAACATAATATGGGAAATACTTGACATACTTCCTCATTTGTTTAATGGTGATGATACAAGGGAAATTACCCCTCTAATATATTTGAACATTTAGCGTATTATCCTGAGTGAGTTTTCTCCCAAAGCTGAATTTATTAAAACAAAACACATCCTTCTGAGATGAACTGAAAAGGGCAAGAGGGCAAAATTCTATAATTAAAATCAGAGTGGCTTCGTGGCTCTTCCCTAGCAGATATTGCTTCTGCTGCAGCTTAGTTTACTGGAAGTTTCATTGAGTCTCACTCACCCGCAAGCAATGAGATTTTCACACATGAATTAGGCTCTTCACTTGGTAACTTCAAGGTTACAATTTAATGCTACCCCAGTGGCTCGCTATTTGGTGAAAAATGCAAGGTTGTGAGCAGCCTTCAATCACTGTTTTTTGAGGCCACTGGAATTCATGCAGTAATTCTGAGAGAGATGGGGGACACTCAGCAAACCAGGGGAACCACTTCCTTGTTAACAATGTTGGTTGTAATTTGTTAATACTGTGTTTTTAGCAAGGTATTAGTTGTGCGCCATCGCAGGCTTAGGTGGGCAAAACATCTCTTCTGAACAATGAAGAATGCCTGCACATAACCAGAACTCATGATTTAGAATCACAGGATCACAGAATGGTTAGAGTTGGAAGGGACCTTAAAGATCATCGAGTTCCAACTCCCCTGCCATGGGCAGGGACACCTCTCACTAGACCAGGTTGCTCAAAGTCCCATCCAGCCTGGCCTTGAACACTTCCAGGGATGGGGCAGCCACAGCTTCTCTGGGCAACCAGTTCCAGTGCCTCATCACTCTCATAGGAAAGAGTTTCTTCCTAATATCTAATCTAAATCTCCCCTCTTCCAATTTAAAGCCATTACCCCTTGTCCTATCACTAGACTTCCTGATAAAGAGTCCCTCTCCAGCTCTCCAGTAGCTCCGTTCAGATACTGGAAGGCCTCGGTTAGGTCTCCCTGGAGGCTTCTCTTCTCCAGGCTGAACAACCCTAACTCATTTCCCTGTAACAAGGTGGTGGTGTGTTGCCCATCTAACAGAGAGGAGTAGAATGGTACCATTTGTGGTCAAATGAGGCATGCACATTCAGCCATGGAACAGAATAAGCACTAGTAAAAGTACGATGTCCTATCCTAAAAGCAGGCACTATTCATCCCATGGACATCTTGCCATAAGACAGGCATGGTGCATCACATGATGCTGTGCACATGTTGCCATACAGATCAACTCACAAGCCTCACAGGAGGAAGCGCACCTTCACTCTGCTTATGGAAAAGACCAGTGATATTTGGGAGGAATGACTGTGAGCTCTACAGAAATGCAGAGAGGAAGCCAATCCTCTGCATCCCTCATAGGGGAGTGAGCACAAAAAGAAGACTGGAGTGAGTAAAGGCCATTTATACTGTTTTTTCCTGTAGAGTGTATCTAGGATCTATAGTTTAGATGTTCCTTACATCTAATTCAGTAATTCAGCCTCTAAGAGCCTGATAGGATGAGGGGCAATGGATTTAAGTTGGAGAAGAGCAGATTTAGATTGGATACTAGGAACAAATTCTTTACTCTGAGGGTGGTGGAACACTGGAACAGGTTGCCCGGGGAGGTGGTTGAGGGCCCTTCCCTGGAGATATTCAAGGTGAGGCTCGATGAAGCCCTGGGCAACCTGGTTTAGTTGGGGGTGTCCCTGCGACTGCTGAGAGGTCGGACTTTGGAGGTCCCTTCCAGCCTAGATGATTTTATGATTCTATCTAGACCTGAAACCTTAATTTGACCTTCTCTGTAATGTGCTTTCTTCTTTGTTTCCTGTGTAAACCATGTTACTTTACCAGACTAAATGAGAGCATTATGGCCCTCTCCTCTGAGTTGTTTGTTTCCAGTTCCACGTCTTTGAGTCAAAGAATACCTTCAGACAGAAGAAGCCAGAGGAAACCAGCCAGCTTCCCAAGCTATTTGACCATATGCCACCTTCTAGCTCTTTACCTGCCTACAGGTCAGTAGCAAGGCACATATAAATGAAATTGTACTGGATGCAGGAAATCTGCAGGTGAGATGGGAACTGAATCCAGTCTTCTTGAGCCTTCATCCAGTATCTGCTCACACCCCCTTTCTTTTTGAGGATTCATGAGGACATGCAGTGTGTGAAAGGATATAACACCACAAAAAAAAAAGAAAAANAAAAAAAAAAAAAAAAAAAAAAAAACCTTTTTTTTTTTCCTAATACCTTTTTTTTTTTTTTTTTTTTTTTTTTTTTTCAAAGCAGAGCGTCATCCAAAAGAACCTTCATTAAGTAGTCTTTGGTCATTTAATTTGGAACAATTCCAGCCAGCTTACTTTCTTCTTTCTTCATAATCAACCAAAAGCAAATACTTTCTAAGAAAGCTGCACTACTGCAGTTCCAAAGAAGGAAGTCCAAAAGAGCTGGAACATTTCATAGAGTTAGACAGTTAATTCATACTGAATTACTCTCATTGCATAAATGTCTGTGCAAATGACAGACTTTAATAAGCCTTCAAAGCTGACACAGTATTTATCACTGATTAAATTTTTAAAATCAAAGTAACTATGGCTTTTACAGACATGTTTAGATTAATACTGACACTAACTCAGTATATCAGTTTAATTCACTTGCAATTATGCAGGTGCTTGGGCAACCTGTATTTCAGTCACTTCAGACTAAATTGGGTCAGAGAGCCCACAGCTCCGTATTGGATAACAAGGTCCTGGGATAGTCTTAAGGCTTTTATAGAGACTGGTTTTAAAAAACACAGAATACTCTCAAGGCTTTCCTCTGGGCACTGTGATTTTGTAAAGTGTTCTTGCTGGAAACAAGAAGTAGTACACTATCTCACAAAGACAGTCCATATATTATCTAACATACCCAAGAGGTTTTGAGAAAAATTTCTAAATAAATGCATTTAGAAAAATATCATTATTGGTTTACTCTAAGTGTGTATATATAGTTGAAATATATCTGAAATTTCTGTGTGGGGAATAAATTATACTTTTTCAAAATTTTTTTTCCAGAATAAATGACATTTTTTCTATCTTTCTGGCTACCATTAAGAAAAGAAAATAATTGCAATTCTTCTGGTGATGAAAACAGATTAAAAAAATTAAATTCCACCAAAGAGTTGATATTTTATTCACCATACTTCATTAATATTTCATTTTTGGAGCACTCCAAATGCACAGAGAAGTTATCGGAGATTTTTTTTTTTTTTNTTTTTTTTTTTTTTTTTTTTTTTTGTAAGAGTTAGAAGGCATTTGATCATAACTGCTGAAGTAAATTAAGTGGCATTTCAAGAGCAGCCAACTAAAAATGCTGAAGGCACAATGGAGTTTTGATATCCAGGAAATCACAATTAATTTCAACTACATAAAATGGAATACAAGACAGTATGAACCATTTGTTATTTGTCATCTGTTCCTTTTGATTAGAAGCATACGGTATTTATCAGTCAGCAGAGTGGAAATAGAATTTGCTGTAAATGATAAAGGATGTAAAAAGATTATAGGTAAAAGGAGCAATGGGGGAATATTTATGTATATTTCTTATCAAAGTGTATGATAGTTTCCACTTGGGTTGACTACAAAAAAGCCTTATCATACTGATTCGTATTGTTCAGTGAAAAAAATTTCCAAGTTAAACAAAAGTTAATAAAATCTAAAAACTATAACAGAAATTTATTTAGCGATACATTTGACAGTACCCAAGTATAAAAAAAAACCCAAAACAACCAAAAAAACCCCACGTTAAACAACTCAACTGATATGGAAGCCACCTAACTGAAGTTTTCTGTGAAAATGAAGCCACTTCCCTTTTTCTACACTTAGATTTTAGTTTGCTGGTCCATATCTAACTGTTTAAGATGATGACTCTTTTCCTCACATTTCCTTACCACTCACCTCGTATCTACCACGCCAATATTCCAGGAAGGGCAGAAACAATTTATTTCATGTACAGAGTAGGAATGTTTTTCCCATACAGATAGTCAAACAAAAAGAAACTAAATAATCTATTCTGTTGTATATGTACTGGCTCCTACCATTTATGCCTGTTCCGATGGACAGAATTTCTCTTGGTACTTCATGCACTTGAAATTTAGCTTGGATTTATTCAGCTCTTTGTTTTACTGTGACCAGTCAAGAAAAGCTATTAACTGGAAAAAACCCAACAACTTACCTGCTGAATCTAAACTTTCTTATAATAAAACCATTACACCACTTGCTCAAACTTTTCCCTAGATGTACACCGCAATATACATTTTTATACATGTATACACATATAGTTCCTCATTTCAGGAGAAGCTCTCTCTAGGAACAGGACAATCAATATGGGCAGGAAGGAAGCATGGAATATTTTTACAATGCTCTTGCGGACTGGGTTACATCTTGTCATCAGCTACACTTGAGTAACAAACAAACTAATATGAAGAGATATGAAAAGATGTCTTAAAAGGGAAACAAACTAACAGGCTTCAACAGATAAGGTCCCTCATTTTGACTATTGCTTCTACTAAATTTGCAGGCAGATTCTACAGGGCATAGATGGAGGATCAACTCTAGAAAGTACTTAATTAGCCTTGATGATTTTATTAATTGTGTATGATACAGTAACATCTAATCATGTAAAGTAAGATTAAACATTCTGCACCCACAGCAGAAAACTAACAAATAGCAATTTTTTGTTCCTTTCTATATAGACTAATAAAATATTTAGAATAATTGCTCTGCAAATAGTAAAGGATTAGAACTGCTAATTGCACATAACCTTAAAAAAATATGTCTCTTAATTAAGAAACTGTAATCCTTGACATTACAATTTATACTCTTCAAGAGGAAAATCAAAGGCAAGAATATGTAACATTAAACAACACACAATTAACAATACCCTGCAGTTCATCTCTCTACTATGACAGATCCATAGACTATTTATGTAGATTAATTCTTGAAGTATTGGCACTCCCTATTATGTGTTTCTGGACAAACCACTGCACAACACTGACATCAGTAAGAAGACCTGCTCGTTGACCTTCCAGAACTAGATTCTGTTTGCCTATAACATCACATTATGTATCTGGGCAACTTGCCACAACTGATAAAGGTTGTGGCGTTATTGACCAACTTCCTATCAACTGATGATATAAAGAACTGCAACTGTCCTTCAGGCTGATTACAAACAAGGCGATGCAAACACAAATCATGCATATTTAGAAACAGAAGAACACAAAGAACATACAGTTATTCTCCATAGACAGACAAAGCAAGACCATAGTAAACCATATGTTTACCGGTTTTATGGGCCTTAAAAATTTAGTATTGTGTGGGGTTTTTTTCCCAGGTCAAAACTGGAGTTAATGAATACTGAATGTGTTTATTTTACAGATGACCTAAGACTTTAAAGGAAAGAAAACTCAGAGAAACTGCCGATACTTTCCAGATTTCAGATTCTGTATTTAGATCCAAACGTGATTATAACTGTTCATGTTTTATGTTTAATAAAGTCCTCAAGAACAAAAAACCACAGCTTTCATTTGATCAGAGCACAACTCAAAATACAGATTATGATGCAAAAGACCCTTCACACTTAACCAAAAATGCACAGGCCCAGTGATGAAGTCTTTGTTTACCAAGACCCTACATAGGTAAAAACCCCACTAAGATCATCCTAAGGTATTGATTTATCCATACACGTAACACTGCATAGATACTTGAATAAAAGAGAATGAAGGAAACACTTGATAAAGTTAAAAATATGCCTTTTTACTAGTTCAATATTACATTAAAATATGCAGCCTTGTGTTTTGATACACATCAAAACCCATGCTTTTATGAAGGAGCACAAATGAGTTCATATATACAGCAGTAAAAGTCTTACCTGCACCTTTTCCACAGCTGCCTAAAAGAACTTGAAAACTTGTCTTCTAGGCTAAGAAGTACCACCAGGTGCCCTATGTTGCACATCCTAATTTTCTAGAAATGCACTAAAAATGTGGAGTGTGCAGTTCTCCATGTGGTCTACAAGGAAATAGATTTTCCACAACCTAACAGTAAAAAGACCTGAGCTGAGTCTTCAAGCAAGCAGTCCAGCAATTAGAAGCTGAGCAATAAACTACAATGAAGCAACACTGTTTATGACAGCTGTTAAACCACCTATATGAGTCTTACAATATTAGTAACTGAAACAAAACCAGTAAAACCAAGTTTTGTTATTAAACGGTCTCAAGTAAATTAAAATAATGTATGAAGTTCTTTGTACAGGTACATGATGCTCAGCATTAGAGAGGGATCCTTTCAGTGGTTCTAAGACTAGGTTGCTTCTTCATCCTTGGTAAATGAATCATTAAAAAAATACCCCATAACATGAGTACAGGTGAACTGTGAAAGATTAGATTTATACTACAGGTGATTCAGTGCCCATAAAAGAATGAAGCAGGGAGCAGAGTGGTCTTTTATGTGTGAAACCGTTGTACTTCTTACCTCCAGAGCTTTCAAACGCTCCAATAGCAATTTTGTCTTTTCTTTTTCCTCTTCAGTGCTGCTGCTTTCACTTCTAGAATCTTCATCTACTGGTGTGTGAATTTTTTCCATGCCTTCTTTACATTTCCTACTGTCTTCTGACAGCTTTTCCTGAAATGATTTTTTAAAATGTCATTACTCAAGGGTGAAAATGAAGTTAACTATGCAAATATCTTCAAGTCTCCCTTGAATATGAACAAATAAAAGACCGAGCAAGTTGCTACTTACATGATTACAGTACTAAATAAGTGGAGTCATGAAGGGTCTGTGAAACTTGCTGCTATGCCAGTTCTGCAAAAGCGTATGTACAACTTAACTGCTACATCTACTTAAATTTTTTTAAAAGCTGAACTCATCATCTTTTTAATAAAATAACTTGTGCATTCTTCTCGCACAGAAGCTGCAATGAAAATTGAGCAATACGGATCTCAATGGAAGCATTTTGCCACCAAGATATAAAGCAATTTATTGAGGGAAAGCTAACATATGTTCATGCCTAATGTATTTCACCTTTCTTCATCTAGAGCTAATATTTGAATTACTAAATAATGGACTGAGAACCAAGCTACCGACTGAATACTGATTTAAGACCCACACTAATATATAACTGGAGAGAATCAAACTGACAGCAAAATTTTCAGAAGTGCCCCAGTCTATTACAAGTCAGTCAGATTGGATTATTATTAGCTGCTGCTGCTGAGTGGACTACGGCTGCTGAGTTTTACAAGAGGTCTATAAAAATCATGGGATTGAACAGTGAATCCTACCAACTCCATTAATTACGTGTCCAAGCTCTGTGTTGAGAGAGAGAATGAGACAAAGCATGCAAAACATCAAGACTACAACAGGCAATGTAAAACACTGCCCAAAATTACAAGGCAGGAATAAGGGGAAAAAAGAGAACCACCCAGATGGATGGAGTGAATTATCATCCAAACACAACACAAAGTGGACAGTCTCTACCTTGTATACCACATACTCTAACTACACAAGCAGATGCAGTGTGGCAACTAATGAGAAGATTCAGAATGGAAAATGTGAGGTAAATTATCATTAAATCATGGGTGTCAACACGAATCTAGAGAAATCCTTCAATGAGCATTTAGTTTTCTCTGTGTGCCTTTTTGATAATTCTTATATAGAAAGGCACATACTTTCATGATCTGTTGGTTAGCCTAGAAGTCAGATGTATTTCCTGTAATTATTACAGAACAAAAACTCTGCATAAGCATAAAAACATGGATTTTTATGAAGAACCGATCCAGCTTGAATAACCGTGCAAATATAACTCTTCGAGGGTTAACAGCAAGACATTATCTTAATTAAAACCCATAAACACAACTGAATTAGAAATCAGCACCGTGAATCACATTTCTAACAATGTCTTTTAAAAATATTAACTAGCTTAGAAATTGACTATTACTATGTTAAAACTTTAATCAAGAATCAATTTTATAAACCACGGGTTTAATCACTGAATACTCTTACACAAACCACGAGGCACAGATCTCTCTCTGAACCTCAAAACACAGACATCAAAGTGCCAGTCCCTCAGATTTCCAGCATTAGTGCTCTCCCAATCACAAAGGAATCATAAATATAGTAGGTTATTTTGTTTGATTTCTTTTTCTTGCTTGCCACTCACTGGTGCAACGATCAAGGAACTGTGAAACAGCGATTAAACCATTTTCCCTTCAAGTTGCCCTGATGCCCATTGACAGAAAACACTTTGATGAACTCAAAAGAAGAAAAAAAATTGACAAAGGTATCTCTGATGTAATTCAAACACAAACAATCACTTTTAGGGGAGAATGTAACATCAAATAGATGTGGCCAACAGTGGAAGAAAATATAAACACCTGCACAGGGACAACGCTGCTGCTCAAACTAGAGGGCAGCAATTCAACGGACAGGTAGAAGAAAGCATAGGTTATGACATTTCATCTTAGAAAGGGGACTAACACAATTTCTCCTAGTGTAAATCCCAATCACCTAAAGAAGGAACTCATTCATCTTCTAATTACAACTGAATTACAAATAAAAATGTGATGAACTTGACACACTAGTAGCATAATCAAGAAAACACACCCTGTTTTACTTAGTACTCTTATTGCTGCTTGAGTATTTAAGTACAGCTCACATATTCTCAAATCTAGTTAATTACTGAGTTTCAGTGTTTCAGGCATGGGCTAAAAAGGTCCCTGATATGTCACCTACCTGGAAAAGCTGCAGAACAGAGGAAAACATGACTAACCTTAGAAATTGTCCTCAGGCTTGCAATTTGCTGAGGGCACCCTCCCGTCACTTTACCCAGTTCTACCTGGATGATACACAGAAAGGGTAGAGTGGGAAATCTACACTCAAGAAAGCAAAGAAAACAGGTGCTGTGTAAATACCCTTGGTGCCTAAAGTCAAGTCAAGTAAGAGGGAAGATGACAAAGGCTTTTGAAATAACAGAATACTCTTAAGAGTGAAAAATCTGCTAATATCAAAGGCAGCTGCCTGCTGGGAGGAGGCAGGAAGGGGCAGAAAGAGGGAGTTTTCTATCTCCTGCATGATGTTGATCAAATCCTACAGAAAGCTCTGCAGTGAGCATGCTGAAGGTAGCAAACAGAGCAGTTTATTCCTTTTTTTTTATTCCCTAGATTCCTACACTTCTTGTGTCATCTTGACTAAAGGCCATATTTTGAATCTCCTAAACAGTCTGTCGTTTGCCTCACGTAGTGCACAAGTAAAGGCAGGCTGGGCTTTCAAGCTGAATAGCAAAGTACTCTCCAGGCCAGAAGTCCAGCAAAGGCAGAATAAGTGCTATCCCACTGATCAATCCTGTTACATTTCTGGGAAAAGGAAAGAGATGGAAATGGTGCTCTGGAAGTGCACTGGACAGGGAAAAAACTAAAAGCAATAAAAGCAATAACCCAGCTCTTGGTCTCCCCAGACCAGTAAGTTTAAGATACATGCCTGCACCATGATGGGATGCAAACACAGCAGCCTGATAAAAATTCTACAGTAAAGGCTCATCTACATCTCTAATGTTCTGTGTCAACAAAGAGACAAAAAAAAAAATATTAAATATTCACATTTTACTAAAAGGAAACTAGGATTATGGTGCTCACTGTAGAGCTGTTCCCATGGAAATTTATGAGAAACTTACAATCAAGTCCCATATTCCGTAGGCTTCTCAAACTGGTTTAAACTGTCATTGCTTTTCTGAAACCAACAGTATTTTGCAAATCTAAAATGACATCCTGCCCCGACTGTTATTTCTAAGTATTCAGTTTGTTCTATAAATCAAACAAATAGTACACCGATGATGAACCCTGTGATCAAACACTATGGGCCCTATTGCCAATAGAGAACAACAGATGAAAACACACCCTGCAGTCTGGCAACGGCAAGTCCCCTAGAATCAATGAGAAGATATAAATCACCAAAGACATTGATCTATGAAGCTGTACAACGCAGCGACCTGGTTGAGACTTATCAGAAAGCTGGTTTTCAGTTAGGTGAAGTAGGAAGGAGCAGTATAACACTCCTTCTTTCCACTAATAAATAAAAGTAAAAGCAATAAATTAAGAGAGCAGGAAATCCACCTGAAATTCCAAATTATAATTTATTGAAATTTCTAGAATATAAAGAAATATATAGAATGTAAAGTCAATCTTGCTCCCTTCTACCCACCTTTCAGAATACTGAACAAAAAAGTGTTTTTACTGTTTATAAACCAAAGGAGTAACCATAGTGATTGAAAAGATCGTATTGAAGTTTTCAAAATATAAGAGAAGGAGCTGCCTACGTCAGAAATTACCTCTTCTTTCATCCCAAGAAAGGCAAAAGGCTGATGACCCTCTGACACAGTGTTAGTCATTGGGATGCCTTTCCTCTAAGATTTGTCATCTGTTCCAGGAACAGACAGGTGTCAAAGGGACACTTAGCTATCTATTTCTCAACCATTACTATTTCAGAAATTCTTGCACTTTTAAATTTCTATTGGTAGTACCATCAGTTGAGTATTCTTTGACCTTTCTTCTTTAAGATACTTTCTAGGAATTACATACACACAAAAAAAGGAAAAAAAAAAAAAGGAAAAAAATTAATTCACCTTAAAATATGTCCATTTTTAACTATGAAATTTCAAACCAAGAGTAGTAAATATCCGATGACACAAAGAAAAGGAGAAAAAAAAAGGTACCTAGCAAAAATCTAGTCTAGATTTTCTTTTTTACAGTGAAAACCATGATTAGGCACTAGTTGGAATGAGGGCTCTGGTAGTAACAACAAAAACATGATATGAAATGATCACCCAGTTCCCCAGGTAACTCACATTCCAACTTTTCCTAATCTGAGATTTTACAATGCAGGAACTACCTACCCAAGGAAGAAGCCTTTAAGAAAACAGAAATCATTCACACTGTTGAATAGCAGATGGGCTTCCATGGGAGGAGACCAAAGAGAACCAGCAGCAGCAGAGCCGTGGCCCCCAGCACTGGGACATGCAGAGTCTTCCTCCAGGGAAGGAACAACCGCCTGCACCAGCAGAGGCTGAAGCCAACTGCAGAGGAAGGTTCTGTTGCAGGGAAGGAAAAAGATGGAGCCAGACTCCTCTGGGAAGTGGCACAATGAAAAGATCAGATACAATGGACACAGCTTGGAATGAGAGAAATTGCAATTTGACAATAGGAACACTTTTTTAAAATTTTTTCTGTCCCTTGAGTCTGGTCACATAGTAACCAGAACAGGTTACCCAGGGAGGTTCCTGAATCAGAGAGATACTGCAAAGTTCACCGGACAAGTGGCTATAATAATACAACACAGCATAATCTAATCCTGATATAACTGGATCTGGACTCTACAGTACTGATTATAAACAGCAATCTTTCACAAGGGCACGTGACAAAATTCTGCTTGGACTAAACAAAAATTAAAAAAACTATAAGCATCTTTGAAATGCTGATTTTCCCAGTGAGTGCTGGATGACAGGAATTGCTTGTCTGGAAACTGATAAGTAATAATTAGAGATGACATCTTTGCTTATAGAAGTTAAAGATCATTTTCATATGATAAACACAAGTCCTCTAGAGAAGAGAAGTGTTTCAGATGCAATGTGGTAAAGATCCCTCAGATACAAATGATTGCTATTTCAGTTTTGGGTGTCAGACTGTGATGCCTGAGTGGGTTTTTAATTCTGAATTCCTTTTATTTCTTCAGTTTCTGAAATTTATTAGAGACAATGGGTTTATAATGGTTATAAAAAATTCTTCTGAGAATCATGCCTGCAATTTTCCAAAAACACACTCTAATCACACGTTTAACCCAAGAAAGAAACATGTGTAGGATATATAATTAAATAGTGCTTATGATTGCTTATAATCACTTATTTGAGAAAAAAACACACCTCAAAATCACTCACAATGTAGTTATTAACAGACTGTATACGGAGGCAATGGCATCAGGCATCCAAAAATCTAACCAGTATCGCGCCCAAGCTAAGTGTTTAACTCAGCATCTCAAAACATTTGACTCTTGCCATGGTGTTTCAGGAGCTTCCACAAGACTTTCTAAATAAGACACTTACTGTGCAGTTATCTTAGATTCCAGTGGCTGAATTTGGTGATCCAGGCACACTTCACTACACTTCTAGAACTCTTTCCTGCTATAATATATATATATATTATATAATATATNCAGGCTCTGAACCTCTAAACCTAAACTGAAATTTACAAATCCATACACAGAATTGTTTATGTAGTAATAAATTGTGAATCTTTTTTCTTGCAAAGCCATTCTATAGTCTTGATGTATTCTTAGATGATGTACTTTCAGTGTTATTTCCACTGCAGACTTCCTAGTGTTCAGCACTATTCTTCACTGCAACTAAGAGACATGAAACGAGAATTTTCAGACTGTTGATGTAGATAAAAACTGTGGATGAGGATTTCTTTGTGCTTTCATGAAAAAAATAGCCCCAAGCTATGCACAAGTAGCTCAGTCTGACTGCACAAGTTGAAAAAAAGGCAGCAATTGCACCAAGGACTACTGTCTGAAAATTCCAACAAGGTTAAAATTGCTTTCCAATGGTACTTGTTCCCCCTTCTCCTCCCACCATGACATTTTTTTCTTAATCATAATTATCACTTGTTTACACTGGTTCAGTCCCTCTTAACTATGTCCTTTGGAATTTTGCAGTATTCTTTATAACTTATTTTATTTGGCAAAACCTGAGGTGTATGTTAAGTCAGGGTCACTTGTATGTTAAGTCAGAGCAATGTGAAGTAAGACTGATGAATTCATAGAATCACCGAATGGTTTGGGTTGGAAGTCCCACTGCCCCTACCATGGGCAGGGACAACTTCCACTAGAGCAGGTTGCTCAAAGCCCCATCCAACCTGGCTTTGAACACCTTCAGGGATGGGGCATCCACAGTTTCCCGAGGCAACCTGTTCCAGTGCCTCATCACCCTCATAATGAAAAAATTCCAAACATCTAATCCAAATCTACCCTCTTCCAGTATGAAGCCATTGCTCCTTGTCCTATCACTACATGCCCTTGTAAAATGTCCCTCTCCACCTTTCCTGTGGGCCTCCTTTAGGTACTGGAAGTCTGCAATAAGGTCTCCCCAGAGACTTCTCTTCTCCAGGCTGAACAACCCCAACTCTTTCAGCCTGTCTTTATAGAAGAGGTGCTCCAGCCCTTCAATCATCATCATGGTCCTCCACTGGACTCGTCCAACATTCACAAAGTATTTCCTGCAAGATGCTTGGTACAGGAGTAGTCATTGATGTCACTGTGACCTGAGTAAGCCTGTTCTATCTGCAACTTTTGTTTTTATGTTTTCTTTATTTGCTAATGGCAATCCCATAAAACCAAGACTGTAACTGAGCAAACAAGTTAAAATACAAAAAAAATAAATATTACATGAAACTACACAGAGCAATTGAAATGATCTCTGAATATAAGACTACAAATATGACTTCTGTTTTTACCTTGCTTGCTTCTATCTATGTATTCAGCTGTTTTCTCTTGCTTTATTTTCTCCCAGTGGAAGGACAGACTAAAATATAGCTTTGCTTTAGATAGCACATCAGCAAGTGTAGTAATCATACATTTTTGTTAAGCTAACAGCTTTTGTTCACAAGAAGCTGACCAAAATTGAAGGAAAAGAAAGGAATGTAGATATATCACAAAATATTACAGAAACATCCCAAATTGTTCATAGTTTAACATTACCGTTGTCAGGAAAAACATGTAAGAGTCTTCTTTTTCTTCTCTGGATTACACTTACAAAGTGAACAGTGAGCAGTAACATTCCCTAGATTAAATATGTGTGATGGATAAGAGAACAAAGCACTTTCTTTATGTTTCTGACATGAGCCTCCTACCACTCGCATATCAATCTAAATGCACTACATATTATTCTTCACTCAAAACCACTCCTCACTAGTACAAGCCATCTCCGCTACCGAACAGTTCTGCAGCAACATTAATAAATTTCCTGATGATGCTTTTACTGGCTGTTCCATGCATCAGAAACACCTATTTCTTCTGAAAAAGTTCAGATGAAAAAGGACTGAAAAAGAAAACCGTAACAGTGGAGTTCACTATTAAACGTACTTATCGTTTTAGTAAGAGTAGATGGAGCTTCTTGTCTTCAGGTTCATTCCCAGCTGAACATCACTCCTGGGTGATGAAGTGAACTACGCTAACCTGGTGACCAAATACTGCTCTTGACACCATCCTGTCTTTAGTCAATAAGGTACTGACGTTAAAAACAGTACCCTCACCCCTGACACTTCATCTGTCAGAAGCAAAATCGAAGCCTGATCATTCTGGAGGTGACTCTTCCAAGTGAGGTCTGAGGCACGGTGGTGGCAGGGCAGTGTGGCAGCAGCTCATTGTATTTGCTATTCCTGTTCGATCTGGAAGACTTCAGGTACACTGAATAGCAAAGTTAGCAGAGGAAAAAAAATGTTCTGGAAGCTAAGCTGTTCCTTCTTCATAGGTGTACAAAAGATGAGAAGAATATGCAGTGTGATTTTTCATGCAGATATTCTCTTATAAATTGGTTCATTATAGTACCCTACTTAAAGTAATCATCTTTCTCCCAGGAAACCTATATGCAGCATTTAAACTTTCCTGAAGGAGTTTGTAAGTATTAAAGTAACTACACTTGACTAAAGTGACAGTATTAAAGTATCTACCTTTGACTGAAGTATAAACAAGCCAAAGTATTCATAAAATTAAATTCAGTAAATTTTATGTAACAGCAATTAAGGCAATAGAATTTCTCTGGATTTAAATTGCTACAAATAAGCCAATTTCCCTTCTTCGCAGCCCTTTTTTTAATTATTTTTTATTTTTATTAACTTCTTTTCACTACTTGGATGAAGGCCAAATTACTCTTTTTAATGAAATGAAATGAAACTTTAAATGCAATTTTTTTTTCCCCCACCAGAAAGTCTCCAAAGTACTTATACTTATTGATCCAGGTTTCAATAGATGGTTTCTCTGGGAAATATCACAAAGGGGCTTTAAAGGCCACACCTGAAAATGAGTATTAACCAGTATTTTGGAATGACAGTATTGTATTAACTGACTAGTTCTCACCGTAAGTACAACTGCAGAAGCTAATGTCAGGGAACAGTGGGTTTGTCTCACAATCTTGTTCGGAAAACTTCTGGAAGAAGCTCAGAATGCATCTTCACACCAAAATAAAATGTAGAAAAGATCCTTCTGGATTAGATTAAAACTTGTGCTTCTCAAATAAGTTATTATAGTTTAGATTAACTGTATTTAACTGAAATAAAAATACTTTCTTAATCAGCAGTGCATTTTCTTCACAAAATAAATATACTGGTGTATTGCTAAGTGCTTTCTTCTGTTAAAATAGTTTTCAAAGAGAAAATGTTTGTGAATACAGTACAATCTCTCTTTTTCTCCAGAAAAGAGGCAAAATTTCAGATTTTTTTCAACTTCGTAAAATTGAAAAAAACAGCATTGGTTTCTGGTAGTTTGAAATCATAAATTAATGCAGATGCAGAGTGAACCATATCTTTTTTGGAAATCAGGAAATAGAGAGAGAGCAAGTGAGTTGGTAATATAGAAGACTCAACCTTGGAATATCACGGAATACAAACTGTTTTTTCAACTTTTCTGCTCAAACACTTCTGTCCCTAGACAGCTGACTGCAGTAAAGAGTGTGTATTTATTATTTTATTATCCTTACTCAGAAAACACAAAGGATTAGATAGATTAAAATGCTTCCTTTTTCCTTGCCAGACTCTCTTGCCCAACCAGAACCTCTTCAAGACCTGCCCAGGATGGGCAATGCTGCGTCAGGTTAACAAAGCACCTCTGGATCCTGCCAGAGATCTGGCTAGGCTGCAGATAGGTAAGACCACTTCATTAAAACCTTCTTTTGGTCAAGAGCCAGCAGACACACTACAGACCTGGGAGCTCTTCAAGCAGTTGCCATATGGGAGATGACAACAACTCCCCAGGGATCTCATATCTTTGCTGAGAAACAGAGCAGGGCTGGAAGTGGTGTTGGATGCCACGGGCAAGTAGTCCTGCAGCTTTGCTTTCTCAAGATGAGATTTATAGCAAATATCAAAACTGATATTTGCTACAAACTCCAGGAGGTTATTCCAGTTTCTTAGGACTACCAAGCAGAGGAGTGTTAGAGTCATATTCTTTTCTCTCAAATCCATCACCGAGAATTAGAAAAAAGGCAACGAGAAGAACACCATTAAAGGCAAGATTAAGGCTGCAGAGAACGTGCTGTGCATGAATGGGAAGTCCCTGCATGCACAAGGATGACCTGTGTCAGTCAGGCTGTGAACCACATCATCACCACGCTTTCTGAAGAGTGCCCCCGAATTTCCATTACGACTGTTTCATATGTATAGGGTTCAGAGAATGTATATGGGCTGATTTATGTGGATTCATTCCAAAAGCAAAGACTAGAAGAAAGATATAGTGAAAGATAGAAACACTATATTGTAGAGGAAAATCTAAAGGCAGAATTACAACCAGCATAATTCATAATAGTTCCACCAAATCAGCCAATCTTCACTTCTTGTTACTATAGATATATAGAGGATTTTGGGAAGGAAAGAACAGCTTCTTTTCTGAGAAACAAGCGCACAAATGGAAAATTTCAGTTGCGAGACTTCGCTGGGTTAAAACAGAATTCCATTGCTTTGTTACTGTAGTACAGACAACCAAAAAGGGAAAAATATTTGCACATATGTTCCTTGCAACAAAACCACAATTTCGAACGGTGTCTGAGGAGCACCATCACTCTCCTTTGGGGGCAAGAATCCAATCTCAATTTACTTAAATATGCAAACAAATATGTATCAGAATCTTTGCACAGTGGTGTTAAACTACCAGAAGAAAATCCATAAGGAATTAGTTGTTACTGAGGAAGCCCTGGATTTCTCTGTACGGAAAAGCAGTCCAACAGCAAGTGTGGTGTCCTTGACAGCCTGGGATTTCCAGTGGAGCTCCCAAGAGTCCTCTTATGTTCTTCTCTGGGAGGCACAAACCTGCTAATTTGCCTAGTAATATTCTCCTTTGTATCTTAGGAGTCCTGGCTGATGTAGTCTCCTGTGTGCACTTCCGATCCAGAGATATAAGTTTAATTTTAAGGATATATTTCCTCTTCCTGCAATAAAAGTTAGCATTAAAAATCCTAAGTGGATTTCAGCTAGGGAATTCATCTAGTGCCTTTTTTTCAATTCATGGCCACGGCCTATCTATAAAACGTTACCTATCAATGGCCTGAACATTAAACTTGTATAATTTTGTGTTAAGATAAGATTATATTGCCAATAGATGCAGTTTTCCTTCTCATGAAAGAGCTGTTAACACCAACGGCTGTGCAAATTAGAAGTGAGAGTCACAACAACTGTTCTGTATTTGAGTGTCCCAAAGCACAGACAAAAAATTGGTTTGATCTGGCCAACAGTGCCACCTGAAATGTACCTGTATCACTAATGCAGTCACACCTCTCTGACACTTGCTTCGGAAAGCAACTGGCAAAACGCTCCAGACTTCCTGACTAAGAGCTAGAAGTCTTGAAGGACTCAAGTTATTTTATCTTTGTCTTGAATTTATCAGTGTTGAGTCTTTAAAGGTAAGTCTTCTTTCTTAGTTTTGGATAAAGAAGGCACAGGTACACATATTTATACCCATCAAGAGGGCAGGAAATGGAACTGAACTTTCTTATGTTCAAAGCCACTCCCCCTGTGAAGCTGCAGTGCGAGTTAATGATTGGGATGGTGGTGATGCCCTGAAAATGGGACAGATGAGGAGTTGTGTGCCATTATTCCTGTGGTGCATGGCCTAAAGCCCAAGGAATCTCTTCTGAAGTCATTACTTCTCAAAATCTTGTCATTTCTCCAGAGTAAGAAAAAGAACAGAGCTGAACCACGGTCACCCAGCCAGCTCTGACTTGGTGAGAAGAGCCCATTAAAATGCTTAGGCTGCCACCACTTTGATGTCAGTGTAGTCAGATGGGTGCTGAAATGAGAAGTGAAGCAAAAATGAGAAAGGCCACACACACCACTTGCAGAAATAAATGGAAGGAATCAAGATGCTCTTCTCCATTGCACCCAGGGCCAAAGAAACCTGAAAAAGTGCCCTGCTATTAAGGCTACTTGTAACCCCATTGAGTCTTTGAGCCAGACTTCTTTCAGTGTAGACTCAATAGCTTTGACCTCAGCACAGGGATCATTTTCCTTGACAAGCTCCCTAAACTGTTACCCGTATCTTTCTCCTCTTGAATTTGTACAGTTGATCTCTGAAGGCCTGCACTGTCCACCATGATGAAAATACCTTTTGCTAAAAAGTAGTCCAGGCCATGTCAGCTGGCAAACAAGGGCAGCGTGAGATACTCTGCACTTGCACAGACGTTGAGGGATGACAGGGTTTGTGGTATTAGATAACGTGAGCTTCAGGCTGTCAAAAACTCCAGATTTCAGTTCCTGATGATCAAAAGAATGTGCCTGGTCTCCACAGCGATATTTGTTTGGAGTGTAAATCTCAAGGAAGCACAGGAGAGTTCTGAAGAGGTTACAACTGCAGTCACGAGTTTTTATTTCCCTAAGTTTTTCATATGAATTCATGCATCAAAATCCCCAGATTCCCAACAGCAAAAACTCACTTCCATATTTTTTAATACAAGACAGGGTAGTCCCGCTTGAAGACCATCTATGCTCCACTTTGAAATGGATTTCTTTTCTATTAAAAATATTCTTATATTAAGCAAATTCCTTGGAGGAAGTAATTTACAAGGAAACGCAAAATGCCTTTTTTGCTTTTTTTTTTTTTTAAAATCTCTTCATTATCTGGCTTAGTACTTCTTTGAGTTCCTGTTATCAAAGGAGCAGTAGTTCATATGTATTGATGACATCTTAACCATACCTGAGCTTAAATGATATGTTATACTCTTTTTACAGACAAAGGTTAAAGATGGACAGATAAAGTGAATTTATCCAAGGAAATGGAGAAATTCGTAGCAAATGAAAAAATCAAAATCTAGCCTCCAAACCACCATACTTTAAGTAGCAGGATGGTCCTTCCTCTCCTATGTGACTGCGCCATCTCTGTCCTGAGCACTAGTGCACATATTGACAATTCCAGAATTATAACAAACACTGAATTTAAAAAAACTCTCTTCCTCATCTATTTCAATCACTGTGCTCCGACATAAAGTCAAAAGGAATTTAAAAAGCTGCTTGAAAGTCTTTGAGTGACCTGTAGTCAGGTAAGACTCTACCTCAATAACCAGTATTGTGATCAAGCAGGAAAGAGACTCCAGTTTTTGATACACAAATCACAGGGACATGCCTAGGAAGTCAGGAAACTCAAGGTGCCTGTTTGAATGTCATGTGTTGAAATACTGCACATAATTATTTCTGGGGATCACTCTTTCTCTTAAAGTACTTGTGTCTTTAATGAGAATAATATTAATATATGAGGTACTGACTAGGCCTTCCATGGTTTTACTTTTGGTGGACAATGCCTCTGAGAAACACCATAAAGCTCCTACACACCAGAGCCTTTTAGTCAAGTAAATTTTTAAGCAAGAGATATGATGGTTTACAGCAATTCAAATCACACATATTCTCATCCACACTTACATAAGCGTTGATCTTCCCTTAGTTATTATTATTTAAAACGATAACAGAAGAAAATTTTATTTACAATCCTGCTTCTGAATTCATTTACCCTAAGGAAATCACATCATCTATCTGAAAGTCCAGCAAATTAAATTCGCCAAGGGCAGCTAGCTCTACAGAATGGGTTAGAATATTCTGCTTCAAGTGAGAATCCCGACAAGACCTAACACAACGCTGCAATAACACGGCACGCTCTGGGCTCCATCTTGTTATTATTCTTCTAATATGAGCACTATGCAACATTTAATGTTCATTAGCAAGAATATTTATTCTGGAGTCAGGCATATTGATATTATAATAAGAACTCGATTTCATACATCCCAGAACAATAATTAGATTTGTAAAATACAAATACGTATACAATGGTCAATAGATCAAGAGCGTTTATAGCACAGAGGTCTCTTTTATGACTATTCAGATATTAATTTGAATGGGCTTCACACATTAACTCACCATGGTGTCAGACAATATGGGGCATTTGTTGATAAGTCACACTGGAGATTGTCTAGGTCATGTCCTCATTTGTTATGAAATACGTGGTTGTGAAACTACAGTAAAATCTGATACTCTACTGCACTAAGTACTGATCATATAGTTCTCATCTATCATAGCAATCAGAGAGAACAGGTACTAATCAGAGAGAACAGGTTCTATAAGGGAACTGTAGAGGATGGCTTTCAAAACATTGTTCATACTTATACACTCAGTAAGTTTTGTGTATGTATATGAATATATATATATATATATCAGTTGGAATCCAGATCATGAAAATCTTTTTTTCACAGGCTAATCCACATCCATACTTCATTTACAAATACAGGATGACAATACAGCTATCATGTTCCCAAAACCCTGAAAATATCAGTGTTTTTAAGAAACATTACCTAGGTTCTACACTGAAGTTCTATTCCCACTTGTGAATTACCCTTATAAATATATCAAAAAACTGTCTGACTGCATTTGGAAAAGATACAAATGAAATGCCTCTACTGCAATATTGATGCCTCTTGCCAAACCTGGACACAGTATTTACAACAAAATTCAATATATATTTAGATGACGTGTTTGTCTATAATTTCTACTCAGTTGGTTTCAATAAGGAAAGGAAAAACACATTGGTTCTGAGTCATGAATTAGAAAAAGACATTCATAAGAGAAGCAAATTCCATATTGGCAATAGAGAAGAAAGGAAAATGGCTAAAAAACAAGCTCACTTCAGTATCGTGAGCAAAAATGTTCCAGAAGAACAGGGAGAGAAGGAAGCTTATATACAATGTGGAGCACAAGATTAAAAATAATCCTGGAGTAACAGGGATATGGGAGGTTTAAGGTCCTGGGACAGAGACGGCTTCACTCCATAAGAAAGCCTGGCTGAGGTTCAGGGAATCAGCCCTGACTGCCACCTACAGATTCAAACAGAACCTCATGTTCAGAAAGAAAGGAAAAAGGGGTTAGATGGCAGTCTGCTAGATGGAGGGGGTTGTCTGCTAGAGCTGAAGGGAAACAAAGAATTGGTGCTCTTGTTATTAACAAGGCAGAACTACCACATTCTTTTCTTGGTCAGAAAATAAATACAAAGATATTTTACCCTAAACACTCCACAGTACCCATTCTCCTGGCTGGCAAGAGACAACGAATGTCTGTGTTAGTACAGCCTCAAAGGATAAAAATAAACCCAAATGAACTTTTTTTTTCCCCAAAAAAAATTAAGAAACAAATAAAACTCAGAGGAAACACCACACAGAAATATACAAGCACTGAAATTGGAATTACTAGTTTACCTCCCCTCTAGGGCAGCAGCACACAAAATTTCCAATTTAAAAAAGACTCCATAGCTAATTTTTGTCCAGCTCAAAAGAAAAATAAACAACACCCAGACCCTTAGTTCAATTGAAGCCAAAATACTTTATTGCTTTTCTTGTTGGAAGTGCAAAAACAAAACCCAAAGCAGCTAAAACCTAATCACGGTACCACCTTAGCACTGTTTCCAAGGTCAGACAACACACAGAAAAGCAGCTAATCATCCCAGCCGCCTGTGATAGACATACCTCAAGGAGAGACTGACACCAATTCCACTTCGGAACACCCCCTGTATGGTGGCAGGAGTGAGCAGAAAGCATAGGTTTATGCTCTGAACCAAGAAGAGGGAACTGAATTCCATTTTTGCATCCCAAAAGGGTAGTGAGTGAAATACAGACGGTTTTTGTCACTAGTTTCTAGAAACACAATGTCCTATTATAACTTCCAGAAAAGTTTAATTTGTCTGAAATTAACTTCTACAGTCTATCACTTTAACAAAAAAAAATTATTATTTTGGAAGGTTAATCTAAAAGATTCTTTTCCCTTCAATCCAAGTTTAAAATAAAAATTTAATTACTGTGATAAATACTCTTTAATATACATTTTTGTTTAGCTACCTTGCTGTATATATTTGTATATATATTGCTGTATATATTTGATCCATCAGTTGTAAGAATAGACTGATATAACCAGAATTTTTAAAAAGTGTTTTATCTGAAAGATTGCTACCTAGTATAGACTTTAATATATTATTTCAGCATTTTATATCTTTATAAGGAATGCTTATTCTGTTTAAAAAGACACAGAACAGAACTGGCTTCATTAAGTGTGTGCGGGGGGGTGTTTAAGAATTTATGTACAGAATATCTGATTAACTGAGATGTATTTCATTCCTGTTTCAGCACTTAAAAAGGCTTTCCATGACCTCAGGTTCACTGCTCCCAGAATACAGCAGTACATTAGTAAAATATAAAACTCTCCTTTATAATGAACAGACCTAGTTCCCTTCAAAAAATCTCTAAAATCTTTGCTTTCCTAAATTCTGTCCTGAGACACTCTCCCTCTACTCCAAATAAAGCTGATACTGCTTTATCACAAGCAGTGATAGGAAACTATGGAGCTTGATATGGAAACCTCACACCCAATAAGAATATGACTGGATAAAGTTATCTGTCTGTCAGGTCAAAAGCATCTATGTTTTCTAGAGATGTTGGAACATATTACTTTTTAAGTAATATATTAATTACTTTAATAGTCTTCAAAATTAGTTTCTCTGTCCCCTGTCAACTGTGAGAAGCAACAACTGCAGATAATGCAACGACAATAAAAAGGTAAAATCTTAATCCTTGGTGAGAGAACACCTGTAAAAATGTAGATGGTACCGACCATCTGCAAGTGGTGGTATCCAAACTTACAGGTATTCACAGCTAATAAACAAATCAAGGAAACACTGTCAAACAAGTTTACCTCAGCAAGAAATTTTCATTTTAAAGAACTTTTCTATCACAAGAAAACAGGTAATAAGTCATTAATACCTGATATACCTTCATGATATTGACAGTTCCTTCTCCGTGCTGGCCTGGGGTTCCTTGGCTCTGTAGCAGATTTCTCACTGTCTCCTCCATTCTAGAGAACAAGAATATTTATAAAAGTTAATTGTATGGAAAAAATTAAGAGTTGCATTCGGTCTTTTTGCTGTTTACTAGAGCCTAACACATCCATGACTACCATGAAATTAATATTTAAAGACAATCCTGGCCTTACAATGTTCTCATACTCCATGTTATGAATAACACATTAAGGGCACTCTTTTATCTTTTGAATATGCACAGTAATTAGTTGCACTGTTAAAATCCTACTGGAGCAAAAAACAAACTAAAAAAAAAGAACCCCAATTTTTTTTTTTTTAAATTGTGCAAAAGAGATCAACTTGTCAATAGTGTAACCAAACACCATGATAAAATTAGTGTCATTTAGAAACAAACTCAGTCAGATTAAAAATCCCCCAACTGCTGTATTTCTAGCCAATTGTCAGGTCTGTGCAATTTAGACAGACTGTCAAACACATTACTAGTATTTACTCTCTGTGTTATAGGTACAGCAGCATGTGCCAGTACATTTGTTTATTGAGGCACAGCTGCTGAACACGTTCATCCTCCTCTGCCCTTTTGAAGGGATGTAAAAAGCAAGTGTAGGCTACAATCTGGTACTATCATCGCATGAAAACGTAATCAATCTCAGTTCCACCAGCGAAAGAAGGAAGATTTGCACTTTCATTTTAAAAGGTGTTAATAGACACCATCAAGAGTTGTCTTTGATCCGCACACATTCATCAAACAAGTTAAAACTGACAATAATGCTAACCCTCCTGAATGGAGGCTGAAGAGAATAAAGAGTTTTGTTCCTTCACACAATAGGATGCCTGGGGATAACAGAAGCCACCTACGAAACACTGGTCCCATCCAAGGTACATCAGAAATTAAATTCATGGGCTTAGGAGATGTCACCGAGGCTGACAACAACTAAAGGCTATGGGACTACAGCTGGTTTCAGCTCTGTGAGTACTGGTAAAAAGAGGAAAAGGATCAAAAGCCAGAGAACCAGTGATGGACACAACAACAAAGATGCTGAGTTTTACAGCAAAAAGTGCTCAGTGACAATTCCAGCTCAAGGTCCTTACACTTCTCCCCATTCCCATCTCCTCACCCGAATTCTCACCCTGCACAGTTCTTCAATGGTGAGGGTGCAACCATTCTTCTCACCCTCACTTTCGTGGTTTCTCTACTTTTCCTTTGAAGCTGCCTCCACCCCTTGATAGAGCTGGAAGAACAGCCAGGCTGGAACAGGGGCCAGAGAAGGGTAACTGCTGTGGCATGGGCATGTGGGTGACATGAAGGAGGGAAAGAGGGATGAACACCTTGAGCCATATTGCCAGATACGCCGTATATTAAAACTGTGACCTTGAAAAAAGAGCCGGTATCCCTAGGCATATCAGACCAGAAACTGCCTGCTGTTGTTTATTTCGACAGTGTTTAGGGAAACATGACTTCAGTGTCACGTTCTTTGCAAAGGCAATTGAGCAGAAGAATTATTCACAGCATATAATATTTTTTTTATTTCTAAGGTAACAATCCAGCAAGAGAACAAATATTAGCTCACTGCTCTGGCCAAAGGCCAATAACATTATCTTTTATATGAGCCTCATTGTCTTTCTGTTCTTTCAGTCTTATCAGAACGAATGGTGTTGGCTAATACAGCAATAACATGATGGTTTTGCTAGGTTTCTCCTTTCAAGGCAGCCAGCTATGCTACTTTTCCAGAACCCGACACTAGGTATTCATTCTACTCAGATGAACACTGACATTTTACTTATTTGTCTGATGGTTTTCTGTCATTGATGCGCAGACTTCTACATTGCCAGAATGCCCACAGAATAGTTGGACCATCTGTTGACCAAATGTGAATAAAAACAAGCCAGCTCTAATCTCTAGTGCAGACAGTGGTGCAGTTTTTCAGTTGCAGATTGGAACCATTTCTGCTCATAGGCTGACCTTAATCAGATGCTTTTTGCACAAAAGAACATTTTGGTATGCAATATAAATTCCTGTGCAGTCCTCACCGAAAGACTTAATTTCTTAACACAATGCTCATTTAATTTTTAAATTAATGATGCAATAGGATTCTTAATTATTGTGTTTATATCTGCATGCACAGTTCCATAAAGTTCTTACAAATTAATGAACAAGCAAAAACAGGAGAAAGAACAGATTCAACTGAAAATAGAGTTTTTCAGTGTAGGCCTAATAGTATTAACGAAAATACAGTCTAGCTCCATATTAGCATTGTCAGTTAAATCAGCTTAAAAAAAATCATGAATAATTCTTAAATTCAGTGGTTTGTTTCTTCTTCAATCAAATTCAGACGGTCTATCTGGCACAACAGGCTCATCTTCCTGAACAGCTTGTGGTGGGCACACAGTTTCAGGTGGCCAGCAGAAACTCCTCCCATCAAGATTCAGATTTCTATGCAACACAGGAATCTTTGCAACATGACCAAGAGCTCAGTTAAACACAGTTGAGACTTTTGCTGCTTTGTTGTTTGCAGCACTACAAAAGTTTGTAAGAGTCAACAGCCATAAAGCTCAACCACTCACTTAACAGAGACTCTGTCTATGTGGTCAAGTCACTATGAAACCAGCACTGGGAGAATCTTACAAGCTTTAGGTACCCATGGAATATCTGAAAAAGGAAAAACAAAACTAATTTCTGCCAAACAAGGAGGTGAAATCTGCTCATTGTCAAGTTTACTGCAAAACTCCGAAGGCCAGTGCTCTTGCAGTTTATAATCTGCTGCTTCTTCACTAACATCCCAGCTGTCCTTTTTTTAGGAAGGACTGCTTAATCAAACACAGGACAATAATCAAGACTCATTTCTTATAAATTAGAAACTTAGAGGCATGAATTAATGGTACCTTAATTGAAAAGCAATTGTTCTATTATGATCTCTAATAATCTTTGCAGTGACAGTATATGCTAGAAATGTAGTATAAATTCTATAAAGAATGCAAGAATGATTGAGCTTCTGTAAATTTAACTTGAAGTCCCATGTTCTGCTCCCTGAACAACTCCAAAAGACATGTAAGGTTTGGAAGCGAAGCAGAAAAATTTGGAGCTTTATGAAAGGCTATTTCTACACATCAACTGATATTTTTTCCCCTTCTGGTAACCACGAAAGGTTATCTTCTCGTGGTCATGATTCTATTATCTTTGATGGCCCCACTCCAACATCAAGCACTTGCTGATTATGTCTAGAATAGCTAGAACAGCTATTCTAATAGCTAGAATGCCTGCTTGCTGGCCTGTGCTAAAAAACCTGTTTTGCCAAGGATTCTGTGCTTCTTATGTAACTATCAAGCTGTTACAATCTGCAAAAACAGTCTCCAGAGCTCACCATTCCTGAATCTACATTCTTCAATCACTATTTAAGAACATTTATTTTTCCTTCTTTCAGTGTTCTATTTACTGCCATTCATTTAAAGCATCTCAGTTAGCACCATTACATTTTTTGTTACATCTATTATTTGAATGGGAAATTGACGTTTTCTTTAAACTGAAGCGTTTCTTTCCATTTTTCTGTTGTAAAAAGCTACTTTTCTTTAGGTGAAAAATAACTGAAACCTATGTTTGACAGAAGCTTCTTATGCTTCTTGACAAATTGTCAGTTTAGTGTAGGCAAAAAGTCCTCCACCAGTCCTAACCTAAGGATTAATTTCTCAAAGCAGTAAACTGAAGAAGAAAAGGGCCACTCTGAGACCAGAATCTGTTCATGGTATATAAGAGTTTAAGGACCATAAAATATTAATGCTACTGTGGAAAACGCTGACAAGATTTCATCTGGAATATTATCTGCAATTATGATCACCAGTGTTGAGGAGCAGTTCGTTCAGACAGCTCTGAGGTTGTTTGAAGGAAGGCACTAAACAGTTTTGTCATGAGAAGGCACTAAAGAACTTTTCTTGCTAAACTTAAAGGACCTAGGGCTTACACAGGTATAATTTCCACAAAATAATCACTGAGGAAGAAGTAAAACAAGAAAGAAAACTACATCAACCTATGCCAATATTGACAAAACAATGGGAATACAGTGGGTACAAATACAGTTGGGCTGGAATTAAGATATTTTTAATAATTGAAAAATGAGACTCTGAATCAGCCTGCCAGGTAGAGTAACGGGATAAGAAATCTAAACAGTTTTAAGCCAGAGCTGAGCAGTTTATGAAATTAATTGTTTGGGTTGGGTCAAGAGCTGAGGACTTGAATTTATGATTTACAGGTCCTTGCTGGTATTCCTTCTGAAAAAAAAATCAGTCATTCCTACATTTAAAAAAATCAGTTTGTCCTGTGCTCTTGACAGAATACCAGGAAATAAATCCAATGTACAGTTACCTATTTTGGTTTTGGTTTTGTGTGTATCTTTAGTCAAGGGAGGCAGGGGAATCTCTGGAAAGGAGTAAATATTGTTCCCTGCCCGGGGAACAGCACACAGGGCACAGATGCTCAGGCAACCAAGAAGGAAGAAGCAAGCTTCCTCTGCATTTTTGCAAATCTTCTCAGACGTTGTCTGGAAGGCCGGACCTGCCAGCAAGGACCCAGCGAGCTGTAGGAGACTTGCTTTTAAAGCTTCTTGATGTTATGCTTCTGACAGCTCTGCTGCCTCCATCTCCTGCCTGGCCTCTCTGCTGCAACTTACAGCACAAACCAGAGCCTTCACCTTCATAAATAGGCACATCCTTTGTGCCATACCACTGCAATGCTGGAAAACCTGCTGGCTTTGTGCTTCTTCCACTTCTGCCATTTCAAGGGGACGAAAGCCATACGCCAGTTTGTTGAGGTCCTCCCCAAGAACAGATTTTAAGACCATGCAGGAGCTAATCTTTCCTCAAATACACTAATGAAAGAAAGCACATGATTTCTCTCAGGCCTCCAACTCTGCAAAACCTTCCCCATGTATTTCTCACTTCCCAAAAAGGTCTTTCTGTTAGGTTTATTGATTTCCTTCCTTGAGAGAGGTGTCTTTCAGCCTGCTACAGTAATTTCACATGTGAAAAGGATTTTTTCTGTCCAGCCTTTCAGATGTGTAGGGCACGACTTTATGTCCTGTCTCACTACGGCAGAAACCTGTTCTCTTCTCCAGTCCTCTGTAGCATATCCCTTAGAGGGATTTAATCGTCCCAAATCTTCCCAATCTTTTCCATGACAGAGCAAGCTTTCCTTGAAAAAAAAATCTTTCTCATATATCCCACTTTTTGATTCCCCTTCAAGCACAGGGAATAAATACACTCTGTAGCCTGTGTTCTGTTAAGCCACATCCCACACAGCCCTTTTTACAATTCTCCCTCCAAGGGATAGACAGCATGTAGTTGTTCCAGCTCTAGAAGGTGCATGACAGTTTCAACCCCTTCTCCATTGACCTAATTCCTTCCAGATTTCCACAGGCTGGCAGCTACCTTTTGCCGGGTGCTATCACCTTCCCTTTTCATCACCCTCAAGCTGAGCTGACAGTACTTGGTGGTTATTTCAAATGCACGTCACAAGAATTCCTTCAATTTGATACTGACTTACAGACTTAGAGATCCGTCCAAAGGTTTCTACAGAATCTCAATGCAGCAGTTGAGGTTTTTATTTCAGCTTTTTCCATCTCCTCACACCATGCAGCAGGTGCAGGACTCTTTTCAGTCTCAGAGAAAATTATCAATAATATATCTTTCTCCATCTTTAGCTTAACTTCTGTGTAATCAAAATTCTCACGTGGGTATTTTCTTCCAGCTCCTATTTGTGAGACACTGAAGCTTTCTGCCTCTCTCTCAGGCACTCTCCAGCTTAAGTTTCTTGACTTCTATTTTCAGTTATAGCCTTCATGGAGATGTGGCTTGGGTTTCCACTCTTTAAGCTGCCTGAACCCCTCCCTCCCGCCTGATCTAGGACCAAGGAGCAGGTTCCCATGTAGTTTCTCAGCTCTTTCAGCTCTTGGTTCAGTTGTGAACCAGTCGGCATTCTCACCAGCTAGACTTTGGTTGTCTTTGGAGGTTGCAACCTGTCTGGTTTGTGTAGCAGACATCTGTGTCTTTGCCCAAGCCTTGCAGCTCCCTCTCCAAACCCACATTCCAACCAAACAAAAAGCTTCTGTCTTACATGGTTCCCACATAAATTTGTTCACTTATTCATATATAGGTTTGGGGTTACCTGCATCTCACTTCGCTCACTACTCCATTCAAAGCTCTCCAATGCATTGGCTTAGACTTCCTCCTTCCAGTGTGTTCCCCAAAGTACCAAAAAGCTTCAAAGTAAACAAACACACACAACACCCCTTCCTTAACAAATAAAACCCACACATTTTAGATTAAGCATTAGATTTTTTTTAAGGAGGAAAAATATGGAAGTGGTTTTACAAGACAGAACACAAACAAAGCATGTTCATCAAACAATGGTTCCTGTTCACTGCATCCTTGCAGGACTGTCTTTCCTTCTACTTGGTTTCACTTAAATTGGTAGCTTCCTGAACTGAAAACTCTGCCTATTCTCCTCTGGCCGTGAGTACTTCCACTACCTCTAGATACGGATATGTCTGCCTGCTCTCCTCAGTCTGATCTGCAGGCTCATCTTCAGACTGTGCAGTGACCTGTCAGCCACGTGCACATCCCCAAGACCCTCTGTTCTCTTCCATGAGCCATGGTGATCCCCAGGATGAAGTGTCCAAGCCCACTATTTCTAGCTCAACTGCTGCAGAAAGCCTGCAGCACACTGTTAGACCATTGCTTCAAATGGGTTGGTAGCCAGGAGACCGACATAAGCTTCTCCAAAGAATGCAGATATTGAAAATGGATTAAAAAAAGCAAAGAGAGAAGTGGAAACAGATACGTGATAAACTTAAAAGAGAACTGACAGATGGGAAATGCTGAGGCTTTATACCCCAAGGGGCTTTCTCTGCATTTTCAGTTCTGCTTAGGATACAACATTGGTACATGCCTTATAGCAGTATGCTGGGCAAAGCCTATAGAATGCACAATGTCTATCCTTAATAGTTCAGATGGAAAATAAAGTAATAATATCCTCCATAATAGCAACAGAAAGACACACATAATGTATAATTTATGTTTATTCTTCCTGTGCACAGTACAGGTGATTATTAATCCAGAAATACCAAGGCAAATTCTCCTTCTCCAGCACCATCTCAGCCCTTTTGCCACTACAGGCTCTGAGCAGCCAGTTCAACCCTGTGGCATTCACTAGTGGCAAATCAAAACTGCACAAGCTATGCTCTTCTTGCTAAACCATCCTTCCAGAAACATACTTAGAGCATACTCATCCTGTTGCATGAAAGGCAAACTAAAGAAGAGTCTAAAGAAGAGAGTAAAGAAGTCTAAAGAAGAGTACCACATAAAATAAAGTGTCTTGTGCATGAGGACAACCATTGCAAGGCTTTGCTGGAATGAAACAGGTCTCAACCTCTGTTTACATGAGTGGAGAAGGATCTTTCTTTTGAGTGGACAATATAATCAGGTGCTCTTGTTTGCTAGACCATACCACCACTTAAAAATTTCACAGAATTGATTGAAAATTACACAGAACTGAAAGACTGAATGTAGCATGTACTTAGCTGAACAACTGGCCATTTAACCCACTGGAAGTTTTCAAGTTATCCTTAAAATAACATTGAGTATGTGCCTTGAGCATCAGATAAGCAGGGCAGGATTTTGAAAGATCTCATCATTGGCATATCACTGCTCCCACACAAGTCTGAATTCTGTCATCACACAACGGCAGAACTAACATTTCTCTGAAACTGCTGTTAACTACCATCTGAGCCAGGGAATGTTGAAAATATTTCCATTGTCTCTTTCAGTCATTGAGATTTCACTCATCAAACTTATACCTACAGCAAAAAGTTTCTTATCTGCAATAGAAACCAGTGATAATGTTTATTTCTGTGTTGACAAATGCCATATGCACTATATGGGTGTCTTCCATCACCAGCACCATATATGATTCCATAATTTACAGACAAAGACTAAACCTCACAAAAAAGCTTCTCACAAGCAATTGAAAGGATTTTTCAAATGGAAAGACTGTCTGTCCCTCCTACAATTCACCAGAAATATATCTGGGACCTTAGGACAGGAGATATTTTCATTAACTACAAGTGGATAAAACCAGACACTTGCAGAAATCTAATTCTTGTGTCAGCTTAAACATATGCTTGTAAATTCAAACTCTCTTCATGCTGGAGGCACTAGAAATAGTCAGTGTTTCAGCATAACTAAAAGCATCAGAAAAGTTACAGACAACTAAACAAACTGCAAATATTTCCCATTTCAAATAATAGAGGTTTTACTTTTTTTCTTATTGTCTACATTTTAAACAAATACTTGTTTTTCTGTATTTGCAAATACTGAGATAGATTAACAAATGTATCTGCCAGCTCCTCTAAATACACATATTTATCTTTTCATATAAGGACCCTGTTAGAGACAAATCACTGTTGCTTTAAGTTACTTATGGGAATGCAAAGCCACTCAAAATTAAAAAGCTCTTATTCTATTCTAAGTTACAGCTCCAAGGGGGTACCCAAACCACCCTGACATTGCTACATAAATTTATATGTGTTTTCCATGAAGAGCGAAGAAGCTATGTGGAGGGAGGCAATTTTTGTGGGGCTGAAGTAGATACAAGAGAAATGCAAGACAAAAAAGGTCTGTCATTAGAATCATAGAATTATAGAACGGTCAGAGTTGGAAGGAACCTTAAAGATCATCAAGTTCCAACCCTCCTGCCATGGGCAGGGACACCTCCCACTAGAGCAGGTTGCTCCAAGCCCCATCCAGCCTGGCCTTGAGCCCCTCCAGGGATGGGGCATTAATGAGCATTTGCAGAACCCTCCACAATGCAAAAAATGCAAAATGCAAAAAACCTGTTCTCATACATTTTCACACTAAAGAGTCTATTGTGAAGCTTTCAGGCTCAGACTGCGTAGTGTTGTGGTAGACACCAACCTGTGCTAGACAGAATACAGACAGCAGCTGAAAGAAAGGACTCCCCCCCCTCAACAGAAATAACCATAATTCATTTCCAGCTTCTCTGACTCCCCAGTGAAGGTTTTCTTAGGTTCTTGGATTCTGGACTCCAATCTTAAGGTCTATGTAAAACAAAGTTATTTCATTCTTCACATTTGTTCTACCTCTACAAATCTCCTAAGAGTTTTGAGACGGTTCCACTGTTCTGAGCAATACCCTGTCAAGATGGGTGGATATAGTTTTGTTTAAGTAAAACCCTAACTTCATGGAGCAAATAAATTGGTATTTCTTTACTACAACATGTTCCACTTTTTAAATTTACACAATGACTGGGAAATCCATTGCAAAGTATTGACATTTTCCAGTTAGTGAACAACAGCAGTAAAAAATCCAAGGATGATGAATCACAAAGTTGAGTTTGATCATCTAACTGACAAATCACACTAGCTTTAATTATCATAACTCTCCATGTGCTGGTAAACATGCTTATTCTATTAGAAAGATCAGTGATGTGACGCCTCATCCCAGGATATACCAAGTCCCTGCTTGTGAGAGCTCTGAGGTCCCAGCTATTGAGCTGTGAATGTGCAGGTTAACATAAAATACTGGGTTTTCATCTTGCAGGTGAATAAACTGAGGCAGAGCAAGGTTAACCAACATGCCCAGTATTAGCGATCATTAGAACCTGAGACATCAACTGTTCCCCTTGCTGGGTCTAAGCAGCAGATGACATGTCCTCTCTATACAATTTTTTTGGCATGACTGTACAAATCTTTAGCTCTTTCCATCAGTGATCTGAGCTCTGTAGCTTAAAAAAGATTTCAGTAACTTCAAATAAATCAGCAGTTTTGCTAGCTCTTTACTGATATGTTAATGTTTCACACATTTAATATGAATAGCTTATGCTAGTGCTTGCATAACCTTAAACAAGCCGTTCGATCTGGAATGAAGCATCATTTCAAAAGCTTTGTTCTGTCTTTTTATCATTCCAACATTTCTGCTCTTCTACATTAAAATGAAACCTGGACAATTTGTGGGAGGATATATAGAGAGATATTTACACCTCATCATCCTTTCAGCATTAAAAAATTACAAAACACTTAAAATATGTAATTATTCTAATTAAATGTCTAATGAGCATGTGTATTGTTGCTATATGGAAAGATATATAATTTTTTTTATTAAGTGACTAAGTATGCATACCGCTAGTTGTTCAGAAAGTTTCATTATATTGAACAACATACAACATGCCCTGACGCCTTCAGAGGCAAAGATTGTTAAGTTTATGAAAGTCTTGCATTCTTTTTCCCTCAAAATGTTATTTATGAACTTAATACCTTTAGAAAACTACCAAGGAGCTAACGGGACTCTAAATAAACAAACATTCAAGAAACCACTCCTGGTTTTGTTCAATAATAATCTTAATCTTACATCAAAAATCAAATTCACAAGACAGCACCGGCCCTTTCCTGACACTGTACAGCTAACTGCAAAGGACCAAAAACCAAACTCCTGCAAATGTACCTACACAAGACACAAGTGTGATGGGAAAGTTTTTCTCTTTGAAATTGCATTCCCCAAAGCCGGTCAACTCATTTTGGTTCCCAACCATGAGATTNCCTCTTTGAAATTGCATCCCCCAAAGCCGGTCAACTCATACGGTCACAAATACAAAAACCAGCAAGAATCAACAGAAGAGCAAGAAACAATGATTTTGGTTCCCAACCATGAGATTTGCTTAAAAGTACTTTTGAAGACAACATGGAGTCTTAATATATATAATTTCTTTTGACTTTCTGGACTTCAGCCTTTCTAAATTTGAGCTTATAGCGACCACAATAAGAAAAGGAAAAAACCCAAGATTTTCAATTCAGCCATTACTTTCTGAAAGCCTCTACATGTAAGATCAGCATCTGATCTTACATCGATGAAATGTGTAAGAATATTCCAAGTCATGTCTGTGCTACAAATAATGAAATCATAATATTTTAATTCCTAAGGGGGATAATGGGCTGCTGTAGGTATATCTAGAATTTGTTTTCCCTTTTTTCTCCTTAGCAGAGAACTTGTTTTGGATGGTCAAACAGGCAATCGCAAACAGAGACAGTTCTCAGTCAATCAGTTACAATCAAGTATTTTATCTGTGCTCTTCATTAACAGGTGATGCCCTGATGCCCCCTCTGTGAGTCTAGGACTTTCTCACATGACAAACCCTCCACATTACAAACTTATGCAATAAATATATTTATATAAATAAAATGCCTCCATATGTTTTTCCTCAAAGTAGATCTGGAATGACTGGCAGGGTAGTGAATGCCAAGTATCTTCTCCTGTGCCTGAAGAATCCCTCCTTCTGTGTGGGCTTCCTGCAGCACTGCCCTGGAAGAACACAGTTTCCTGCTCTAATGGTGCCCAGTTCCAAAGAAGTTTACCCTTACGGAGGACATATTCAGCAAACAGCAATACATGTCAACCACCAAAGAAACCCAAGATGTGCAAGCAATTACTTTTCCAGTATTAAATTTCAGGTGGTTAGAAAATAACCACAAAACCAAGTCATGTTGGAGACATAAGAATGAAGGCTTACTGGTCATAGACTTCCAAACTCTAGTAGCACAGCAAAATGGCCTAAACAAGTAATATATGGTTAGAATAATGGTCTCCAAGGGCTTAATTACCTGGATCATTAGGTAGTGGTAGTCTCTCTAAAATTATATTGACAGCTCTTCTACAACCAAGCAGTTGATAATGAGCAATAAAAATACATGACAACGCACGCAGAAGAGGGCTAGAACAGCATCATATACAGCAACATCAGCTTTGATGTCAACAAACAAGAAGAGCTGATTTAAATTATTTATAAACTGGTCACAAAAAAATCAAGAAGGACCTACACAGTTTGTCATTAATAACTTTTAATGCTGTATGCGTGCAAGTCTAAGAAGAGCAAAGGTAGGGAACATAAAGAAGGGAAGAAAGAGTATCAAGGTACAAATGAGATGCAAGAAGAAAGAAGTAACAGCTGCATTTAAAAAAAAAAAAAAAAGAAAAAAAGAAACAAGAAAAAGAAAAAGCAGGGACATTTTCATGCCTCTATATTAAATGCCATAAAGCACTCCCCATGTCTTTCCAAACACATTACTCTGTCACAGCCTTTATCCATTGTATGAACAACAGGAAAAAAAAACACCAGAAAACAGAGGCTTAAAATGCCAAATTCATCACTATTGATGCCCACTTTTTAAAATTGCATTATCTTGGAGACAAACAGAACAAAAGCAAGGAAAAGTTTCTGTGTAGCACTCGCACTGAAATATACAGGAACAATAGTCTTTGCTGCATCTTTGTGCTTCCAGTACTGCCTGCTTCTGCTTTCCCCTTGCTGAAGCCATGCAGAACGCTGCCTGTGTCAATGGAAGCTTTTGAAATATCTCTCACCTCACAGGTTCAGGAGGTAAGTTGCATGATGCTAGAAATCCAGAGAGTAGAGCAAAGGGCACTTAGGAGGGATGACCAGCTGTTAACGTGGAAAACAAAAGGGACAGAGGGTAGTAAAGGCCATGGTTAGAGTTGGAACCATTACTTTGGCCCATAAAGTAGAGGAACTGGACCAACAAAGGGTTGGATTAGGAGAAGAGAGAAGAAAGAAATACTCATAAACGGAGAAGGAAAGCAGAGGAAAAAATGTTGAGAATACATCTTAAGGAGAGAACGGAGAGGAAGAGAACAGCACAAGACATGAGGACCAGAAATAAAGGCAACAGTAGCATAAGAGATGTAAGAGAACTTTGAGGAGAAAAACAAAGGACATGAAGATGTGAGCAAGATGTAAGAAAACAGAAAAAGAATAGAGTGAAATAGCAACAAAAAAAGGTAAGCATAAAGAGAAGTGGCAGGACACCTAGACATCTCTAAGGTGCAAATCTTTATTGTAATCCTTTGCAATGCAGCAGTTCTTTTGCAGAAACAGAGAGCTATTAGCTGGTACTATCAACAGAAGATCATTTAAGAAGGGTTTAGAGAAAGATTTTTAGACTAACTACAGCCCCAAATGAAGAACCACAACAGCACTCCCTCCTCCCTGTTCATTCCCTCCACTCATTCTTTAATCATCTATCTCCAGCACAGCACGGGATACATTTTCAAACCGCTCTGCAGGATTTTAGCCACGCAGCTCCTATTGTGTTTAATGGGAATCCTGTGGACAGAGCTCTGTATGAGGCTTTCAAAATGTACTCCAAAAATCTCTAAATAATGTTCTAGTTGTGCATTACCCTGTTTACTTCTCACAGGACATGACCAAAACGAAACAAAGACTAGGTCATTTATAAAAGTAGTATTTATTGGGAAGCTCATCAATGTCTCCTAGAGAGATATTTTTCCTCTGTAAAAATATTTTACATGACTATTTAGGATTTACTTTTTCCATAATATCTAAAACCGAGAACAAAATCAACTCAAATCACATTTGCTTCAGAAAGAAGATTCAGCAGTTAACACATCAGCCTAAGACTGGAGAATTCCCTCTCTAAGACTCTGCACTGTCACAGGATACCTTTGTGGCTTTGTTTCAGGTTTTCCTCTGAAAATGGATTTAACAGTTTCTACTTCATAACAGCTTTATGATGGTAATAAATACCAGTGAAACATTAATCAAAGATTCATCAGATACAGCGAAATTGCTCCAATATTAACTCTCTCTCTTGCTCCAAGAGGAGGGCTTTTTCAGTCAGCAGAATAACATGAGATAACATGAAAGTTTTGAGAAATGCAAAACCTTGCCACCCGTGCTCTATAAAGAAAAGACCTTAGTTTCTGTGCTATCACCTTTCAGAAGCAGCATTCAGAATAAATACATGAAAATGCAATTTTAATCAGCTTTCATGCACCCAAACAGCAGATCATATTCCATCATCCTTTGGAATATGAACCAGGTAGGCTCAGCAATATAAAAAGCTTCAGGAGTTTCAATTTCAGGGAACAGATCCTCAGTCTTCTCAACCCATACAAAGCAGAACAGCGTTACTGCAGAGAAAACAAGGCTGGTACATCCAACAGGCAAACATTTAGCCAAGGAACAGCAAACGTAACATACAAAGCCTACATTTCTGGCTTCAGAAATGAGCATTAGATGTAATATTAATACCAACAGCTCACTATGAACTATAAACCTTATTGTTCTAGCGTGAAAGTGGAAGATCACCTTAGGAATATACACATTTATGTTAAGATATCTTAGAGAATCAGGCTCAGCAAATAAAATTCTTCAGTAGTGAACTAGTTAAGCCCTTTTTTCCTGGACCTACAGAACAGATACTGGACATGAAGGTCTACAATGAAAACCTCAGGAAATACACAAGTTCAGAACTTTGCAAGACAGAGTTTACATCGGTGGAATACTGAAAAATTAGATCATAGAATCATAGAATGGTTAGAGTTGGAAGGGACCTTCAAGATCATCAAGTTCCAACCCCACTGACATGTGCAGGGACACCTCTCCCTAGAGCAGGTTGCTCAAAGCCCCATCCAACCTGGCCTTAAACACTTCCAGGGATGGGGCATCAACAACTTCCCTGGGCAACCTGTTAAATGATGACACTAGAAACTACTATACCAGCCTCAAACTGTACCAGCATGAATTACTGCAAAATTGAATAACTTTGGGCAGAAGTCATTCCATTGAACAGTTCATTTCATAGAATCAGGGCCTTTGTGACTTAAGTGAACAGGCAGCATGTATTTTAGCTAATCTGGTGGAAACAAAGCCTCGCAAGGCTGCATTACTAAGAAATAATTTAGTAGTTCTCCTGAGGGATTTTTTCCCCCCTCTAACCAAGAATCAACATAAAGAAAAAGATCCTTTTGAATTTTTAATTAAATATTATAAAAATCTGAGAGAAAACAAACATTATCTTATAATACACCGTTACAATGCAGGAGTCTTATTTCTGAAAAACCAATTTAGATATCCATGTCCAGGAGGGAGAAAGGGCAATAACAACAAAAAAAGCTGGAATGATACATGAAAGAGGGACTGGGTTGGACACGCAGGGAATGCAGGGTGAGTGCTGAGCAGCCACATCTCAAAGCTTTAAAATTCCATTTGTTCTTCAGAAAGGAAGGACGGTTTACCTTTATCATGAGCAAAATACTACACTGGGTAGGAAATCTTCTGCATGGCAGGGGATTTTATTAATGGGAAAAGAAGCTACATCAGGTTCTTTTGTATCTGTAGCCGTGCTGGGGGAAAGGCAGGGCTCATCCAGTTACACAAAGGCAACGTAACCTGTGGGTACAGGAGACATCTAAGACTCCTGCCTACTCAGTTACAAAGTTAAGCTGGTTTATGACACAGCTATAATAATTCACTTAGGTTTTAGGTTCTATGGGGAAAAAAGATCGTGTTTATTACAGATGTGAACTAGAGAGGCCAAGTCAGCATTGAGACATCCTGCTGCCCCAGAGAAGCTGGGCAGAGGAGCTCGGGGTGTGCTCTGCCTAATAGAAACCAAGACTTTGCCAAAAAAACACATCTGGACCAGACACTGGTTTTGCAGACCAGTGCAGGGCTGGTGGAGTAGATCTAGCTGCTGGTTATCTTCACTGCAAAGACAATCCTACCTGATGCAAATGCAAGTAATGTCATCTTGCAGAAGGTCTAATACTGTCATTGACTGTAAAATGAAACTAAAACAAAACTGAATTATTTTAGATCATCCATTTTGACTCAGGTTGCCCCAAGAAGTTGTTGATGCTCCATCCCTGGAAGTGTTTAAGGCCAGGTTGCATGGGGCTTTGAGCAACCTGCTCTAGGGAGAGGTGTCCCTGCCCAAGGCAGGGGGGTTGGAACCTGATGATCTTTAAGGTCCCTTCCAACTCTAACCATTCTATGGTTCTATGATTTATTTTTAAAACATTTGCTATAACAGTAATTTTTAAATTATCCATATTTGCCTGCCTTCTTCCTGCCTTCCAAACAGCATTTTTATTTCAAGATTATTATAAAATAAAGACACTGAGAGTCTTTTAGCACAGTGCTAGCACAGTATTTCTATACCTTTGTTAAGCTCATTGCTAGTGATTTATCCCAAAGTAATTTTAGATTACTAAAGGAAGTGTAATACATTTTCTTAATCTTCATCATCTTAAACCCTCATCTGTTGTTCATGCTACTAAGTACATTGTGTGTTTGGAGAAATCCCTCGGCCTGCAAACAGCATCAACTAAACCTGCCAAAAAATAAACTTATTGTTTAGAATTCTAATTATAAATTCAACAATATTTGGAATTGCTGAAGGAATATAATAACTCATTTTGCAATAAAGGACACATTCTTCTGTAAAACACAGGCTTTTTTGTTTTGATATTTACACTGCTGCACCTCCAAATGGAAAATAGTCTGCTGGGAGGAAAAGAGACAAATCTATACCTGGTGGGGTAATCGCTTTCAGCGTTTGACTCCTAACGCTGTTTACTTAAGACAAATCTTTTATAATTTGAGCAAATACATCTTGATTTTATAGATTATATCCATGCCTCTTTGAGCAAGTGTAAAGCTTCCAGATTTTGAACTCATTTGGGAGCAAATCTTTCAATCTATGACTGACGAAAAACTACGGAGAGAGAAAAAAGCTATTGTTAACTTAAAATGCAAGCAATCATCTACTCATTTTGAGTATTGAGGATTCCTCATCATTTATCAGAGGCTGCTGTTGATAAGAGAGTTGTTTTAGGGACCTGCTTGCACACAATATAAAGACAAATACAAACTGGAGGAATCTGATTGTTAGCAAGCATTAAGGGCTTAAAAATGCAAACCAAAAAGAATGCATATTATCAGTAAATCTAAAGGAAAAATGTACCTCTGGTACAAATGTGCTTTGCAATAAACAACAGTTTCAACTGTGAATATAAAAATCACATGTTCCTACATTCTGCAGGATACCTGATGACACAGCAATAACCTATATTCCTTTACTTTTATTATTTAACTTAATTCACTATTATAATCACACAGTTAAAAAGTCAAATATAATTTTGAGTTGCTCTAGATGCCAAGAGCTAATGATGCAAATCTGCACCTAGAAAGTATCTTCTACTAAGAGCCATCCTCTGCTAAAGTTTTTCAAAACCAGTAAGTGTACTGTATACGCTGTCTTTTCTGAGTCTACTTTAATCAGGCATAGGTTTTACAACACTGAATTTCCACCTTGAGAAACCAAGGACATTTTAACGAGCTTTATGTTGCGCAACCAAGAAACAAAGACATCCAAAGTCATTCACCACTTCTTACATTCTGTGTCTTGACCTAAAAGCTTTCACGCTTTTGGTAAAAATAAAAGGCACAGAAAAAATCAGGTAACTTGCCTAAAATCAGTCAGTCAGAAGGGTTCAAACTTCCTTTTAGATTTCAGTGACAGTAATACCTGGCTGGGTTAATAATTTAGTCAAGAACAAAACCACACCAACTAATTTGGCTCTGACTTTCTTTAATAATGTAAAGGCATTCTCTTACCTCTTAGTTCCTTATGTACACACAACACGTACTCTATGGTTATCTTTGCTCTGTAATCCAAATATTTATAAAGTAATACAAAAGTGAATTATAAGGGGTTTTTTTTTGTCTAAGCATTAATTTTCTACAGCTTTCCCTAGCATATGAACAGCACCTGCAGAACAAAAACAGAAAGAATAAACAAATAAGAGTTAATTACTTGTACTTAGTACAGCTACAGATACCATCGCAGTATGAGAGAAATGTACATGAAGAATTACAGGGAGGTTGACTGACAAAAAAGCATGTTTCTTCAAACGTTCAGAGAATTTTTTTACCAATTAAATTTGCAAGTAAGTGTGACCATCATCATAAAGTCAGATGCATGCATGGCCGGCAATTTGCCACGCTAAAATTTACACCAGTCAGAAAAACCAGCCAGTCATTACGCAGAGGAAGGAAAAGCTATGGATGGATACGAACTGCACCACCAGATTTAACTGCTACAATATTCACAGACATATTATATTTGTCAAGCTCAGCATTTAACATGTACGCCTGAATATTATTCCTGAGAGTTTGTTTTCAGTTCAGAAACAACTCAGATTGCCCCAAAGGACAGCAGTATAAAAGCAGAACAGGCGGGTAATATCTACCAAAATCCCCTGGGTGCCTGGTGTTTAACACTAAATCAGACAGACAGTATCATTCCTTACATTGAGCTACTCATGGTGTCTAACTTAGATATAAATTCAGAGTACTTAAAACTCGTGCATGTCTCTACATTGTTGGTACATGACTGCAAACCACAGTCCAGGCATCTGCACTGGATGTGTAATGTCAGTGGTGTGAGCACCTTCCCTCTGCACTCCCCAGGTGTGACCAGGCTTTACCTGCTTTAGATATAAACCTGGTGCCATCCCTACACCACACAACTGGATTAAGACAGCACTTGGCGTCGGGAGTTCAGGCTCCCCATCAGAGATTTTTCAAAGGCAGGGTTATTTACAGCAGGTCAAAACTGTAAGGCAGGCTCATGGATTATGGTCAGTGGAGAATAAGATGCCTCACTCTACCCAGGGAGGCATGAAACAGACTCTTTCAGCACTTTAAAAAAAACAGAATCAAAACCTTATGCTCGTGAGGATATAAGGTGATAGATGGTGTAGATGGCACTCAGTAGGAAAAGTTTTAATTCAGTTAAAATTTTATAGGATTACCACATACAGATAGGCAATCTGAAAGGCTCTTCTGTTCAAAGCGTCAGAACCAGAGCTTACATATCCCTCTCCACCAGGTACTTTAGGAAGAAGAAGGAAAAATCCTGATTTGAAATCTGCTTTGATACCAGCAGCCTGCTCTGATGGAACTTTCATATAAATTCCAGCAGCATGCCAAACACATAGCTCCTGAACAGAAAGAGACATCTTACAGAAGCGATGTAAACTTACTACGCATTATGCAGAAACTTCAGAAGTGGAAGGAAAAGTGAAACAGGTCACCTAACAGATACCAGGGCACCAGAGTCCCTTTTCTAGTAATGCTCAAGAGGGAAGTATCATCTACAGTAGCAGTGTCAGTTAATGTAGAACCACCAACTATAACTGTTCAGGGAAAAAAGAAAGTATCATCTCCTGGAACTGGGCTTTGGAAACTTACATTCAGTATAGATCCAGGATAATTAATATTTTATGATATAATATTGTGCTTGGTTTAAAACACTTTTTCAATACATGGCTAAAAATGTTTAATTTTTTAAAAATTAAAAAGAGATTTCATTTGCCAATAGAAATGAACAGGTTACCCTTCATCTAAACATACATAAACACTGGGAATCCATAGATAAAACCTGTTTTTAAAAATACATTATGATCCATTCTATATGAATGTGCAGTAAAATATAAATGTGAGTACTATAAATTTGGAAGGCTGATTTTGAAGAAAAATATTTTTAAAATTGCAATGCAGTCAAGTTATGAAAGTTGAATCTAAACCTTGTTAAGGAAAAGCCAGTTCCAACTATTAATTACTTTTAAAATAGCATGGAAAAAAATTTATCGATATCTATTTTTTCACTGGTGTTTATTTTGGGATACAAGATTCTGCTTGAGGTTTTCTGTAGACTGCACAGATTATACTGAATTACAACACTCACGCTTTATTAAAAGTCTCAAGTATATATACTAATGAATGGTCAGCTCGTATAAAATGTATATATTTCTGCCCACACATTGCATAAAATTATGATAGAATCCCACGTATATAAACGAATGATAGCTAAAGTTTTATGAACTATAAACACAAGGTCAGTAGCGCTTCAGTTCTGCAAGATAAATTTGACATTTGCACAGTGTTGTGAATCACAACCAGAAATGCAATGCCCAGAGAATATAAGCTGCCTATGGAAAAAATGAGCAAAAAATACAGCAAATCAGTCTCACATGAACTTCCCAAATCTTGTACCACCAAAAGCTAATGCTTCTTTCAGCTACTGCTGAAACATTACCATCATCCAAAGAACACTGAAATCACCTTCTGAACCATGATCTTACAATACGATTTTCAGTACTTGTATACAGACTTTTTATATCTAGCAATATAAACTCTGCTTTAACCTAGTGGTGCCCATTTTTGCTTTTCCTGTTTCAGGTCTCCATGCTCAACACCATAAGAAGGCATGCTTTCCTCTGGCAGGATACAACTATTCTGCCATACACTGTATGTCCACATACTGACTGGAAAATACAGTCAGAAAAATTGTTGTACTTTAAATAAAAAGACATGCACATTAAAAGTGGATTTAATTACAATGAATATTTAGTTTTTTGTCTGAGTTTTCTCGTGAATGTATCTGCATTTAGGTCTTTGTATTTCATGATGCAATAGGAATGACAGACTCATAGAAAGACTCATGTATGTTGTTAAAATAATTGTCTAATTCAGGCCATCTCCTACAACACAAGTCCTAGTAAAGTTCAAAACAACTCCTCAACTTTCTTCATTGAGAGAAAGTTCAAAGCTAGAGCTGGACGACTGAATAGCTAGATTTACACAGTGACTATTGGAAAATAAGACAGCATTCACCAACATACAGCATCTGCAATGTTAAATACCTACCCAACTCCGCACTTGTGAAAGACACAGCAGTAAGGCAAGATACTACTACATGGTTCAGGTTTTGTGGATCTTTTAACTCTACCTTTGCTACTTTAGAATTTCATTGTCATTTTGACGGAATGTTATTGACACCATCACATGTGCACATTATCAGTCTGGCTCCAGGGGTTCCTTCTTGGTGTCCTATTCCTATGGAATATTTTTCTAACTCCTGAACTAGCTAATACATGCATACATTACTTAGGAACACTTAATAAAAATCTACTCATAAACTTCAATAAAATTCTCCAGAAGATGCTCTGACAGTCTATTCTGCATTATCCTAAAGATTTACTTTGATTATCACTTTGTTGAGGAATGCATTATTATGGGTGCAGTCCAAGGAACAGTGGAGTACAAATTTTCAAAGTTTATACATTCACACCAATTTAACCAACAATTCACACCAGTTTAACAGTAATTTACAACTTTTTTAACAGAGAACCCTCTTTATTTGCTGACTTGTTTCATTCTATGCATTCCATTATGAACAAACACACTCAGATATAACTCATAAGGATCACCACAGAAGCGATCACCAATACATAAATGCTATAAGAAGCTGATGCCTATTCTATATTCAGCTTTCACTTTTATAAGCAAATATTGATCTACTAAATGTTATGAAAAAAAATGTACTGAAAATGTTTTAAGGGCCCGAACACAAAAAGACCCACTTCTGGTCCTTTAGCAGTTTGTGGTCATAGGGCCTTACCCAGCCTTCCTTCCTCAAGCCCACTGCTCACAACCATCCTTAGAAAAGGCTAATTGGGAGTTGGAATCAAGTGGATATTGCTGAAAAGTATGATAAAAGATGACATAAGCACTTCGGAAATACTTCCAATGTCATTAACTCTTCAAAACTGACAAATAACAAAGACATAGCATCTACAAATTGCAAGAAGCATTAAAATTACTGAAACCTTTTGTATCTACCCTCCTCGTGGAGAATATAATCAAATAAACTCAGTTGTAATTACATGGGACTCAGATTCAATTTAATTTTAATTATTTGAAATGTGTACACACTCCAGGAAAACCTCATTAAGATGGCTCAGCCAGTTTGTTTTCAAATGGGACCGGTAAGTCAACATTTACCATTATCCATCACAACAGCCATCCATCCACTCTAATGGTTCAGATTAATCAGTTATAGTAGTCAATTCAAATCAGTAAGAAATAATTAATAAAATTGATCTCTGGTTGTTTAAGGAACATCTGATCTTCCAAACAAGAGAAAGATACTACTGGAAATTTTCGGTTTCCTTGTTGCCTCCTACTTTTTCATTGCTTTCCTGAAAGAAAATACATTTTAAGTTCTTTGGATTCCTACTAGAAGGAATTAAATATTTCAATAAAGAAACTCAAGTATTTCAATAAAGAAGAATGTTTTGGCCTCAACTTCAACAGCAATAGGTAGATTTTAGCATGCTGCCTGTCTGCAATACATTAAACAGCAATGTCTTTCTATCTTGCCCTAAGCAACAATACAATCAAATGTTGTTCAGAAAAAAATCCTTCATGCATGGCTGTTATATTTTTCCTTTTTTCCCCTTCCCATGTCTCCCTCTCCCCATCTTAAACACTGCTTCTCTCTTTCTCTGAGTAATTCTTGGAACTCAAGACTAAACCACTGCTGAATAAACAAGTTTGTGACACATTACTGCGATTAAGCAAAATTTCTGAGCAATGAAATAGATTTTTCTTTTAATCTTGGCATCTAGAGAGCCAAAATATGCTTCTTTTCCCACTACCTGGGATATTTTCGTAGCATCAAAATCATTAGCATGTTAAATCTGCTGGTTTGATGACAACAAATTTAACAAGACCTCGGGCATGAACAGGAGCCCATTTTACAAAAGCACTTCTGTGAAGTCAGGGGTTCAGTGGTAGGTCAGTACATAGCTCCTTCCACTCCAAGTAAACAATTGAAAAAGAAATCAGCAATATATGAAAACCTCGTTTGAAATCCTTATTTAAAATACATTATTAGTACACCCTACCCTTTTCTTCATGGGATCCCTCTTTAAGAAATATCACCATTCACACTGTCTGTGTATTATTACTATGCTTTCCTGTATTATCCACAGCAGATACTTTAAAAAAAATAATTCATATATTAATTTCCCCAATTATAATGAAATTCCATTCTAAAGAAAAAAAAAAAGAAAAGAAAAAGAAAAGAAAAGTAGTTCTTTTATTCTCAGCCTAAAATTCACATAGAATTAAGACAAAACAATCATAGAACATTTCACTGTCATTTGCTGGTCGTTAGTTTCTCCAAATCATCAACACCCAAATGCCGCATAACCCATTTCCTAGATCTCATTTTGGCCAGTTCTTATCTGGAAGCTCTCAGCTCATTTTTCTATCTTTAATTTTCACTTTTTATTTATAGAGTCACTGGTTGGGAGCCATTACCAAAGTTCCTTTTTTTTTCCCTTCCCTGCAAAGTGTCTGGGAGGTCACTTAGTTTCTGGAAGAGTAGCTGCTCTGAAGAGAAATGATGCTGGTTACAGGTGAAGAAACTGTGGAGGGTCTGAACAAGTTCAGTAGAATTCAACCAGAATTAGCTTGATGTTTTAGGTGATGTAACTTTACTACCAGCGCAAGTATCTTGCAAAAGTGGTAACTTCCATTTAAAAGAGCAGAAAAGGAGTGTGAGTTTATGTCCTTCAACTTAAAAGTATTTAAAAAGGCAAAATAGTTGCAGCAATTTTTCCACTGCTGATAGGTATAAATTCAAACACTGCATCTTCCCCAATGACACGGGCAGTTCTGAAAAACAATCACAGGCTGTAAGTTTAATAAATGTTCACACACCTGCACTGCTGCTACACGTGAAAACTTTGTAATACCTTTAGAAAGCTCCATACTGCAAAGTAGGAAAACAATAGCTTTCATTTTGTTTCACAACCAAGTGAGCCCAAGTAATGCTTTTGTGAAGCACTAACATTAGCCCACAGTAAGAAATTTTTAGAAAATAAATAGATGTTAACCAAGTACTTGAACTAAATATACTGTAACATGTATAGTTAATAAGGTTCAGTGGTTAAGCAAGAATACTTATCTCTTCACTGCACCTATCATCTCTTGTTACCATTCATATCATTGCTTAGCTGTAGGTCAGTCAAATTCATTTTCCCAGAGTAATATTATAACCTCGTAGGTATTTGAAGCAGGCATAATAAAACAAAAAGGTTAATTGTGCATTCTGTCAGGACCATGTGGCATCAGGCCATGACCATCATTTGCCTGGTAAATCTTATCTCAGTTTTCTTTGCTATTTAAACTCTCCCTGGCTGAATGATAATCTTTCCTTGTCTAAGCTGCCTAAAGGGTAGGTTTCAAAATAAAGTTTCAGGTTCTTTTCCATATACCTTGGTTTAACTTTCTAAAACACCTAATTTGGCAAGGCTTAGTATACTCTTACAGCTCTCTCACCTCCTAATTATTTAATTTTATTTGGTTTTGCAGGATGAAATGTATTATGAACCTATGTATTATGAAACTAGTCCCCTTACCACATGGTTACAAGTTGGATCCATAAATGAGTTTGTGTGTCTGAGCCAGAGCTGAGTCTTGAGGAATGGGAACGGAGGAGAGCAGCACTAGTGTCTCTGAAGAGCAACAGATGTGGTTTGCGCTCCTGGAGCGCAGCTATCACTTATGATAAGGGCTGAAACTATCTTAAAATATAGTCACAATAACCATATTTTGCAGGGAGAGAAAGGTGATGTTGAATTTTTATGTTACAGCTCAGGAGTTAGAACACACATGCAACACCAGGCCACAGCCAGTGGGAAGAATAGCACGAAGGGTCTCTAAATGAATGCTTGGGACACTCATCTAGGACAGGTGGGCAATTTTTATCCAGTGACTGCATAGTTGTATCTATCCATGTAAAATGAACCAAATCCAGAAGTAGCCCAGCTTTGGCAGAAAAGAGCAAAATATTTCCATGAGGAAGCCATCAATGTGGCAGTTCAGGAACACCCTCCTGAAAGACGGGATAAAGCAGCCAGACTCCCTCCGTCTAAGCGGTACTATGTCTTCCAGCTCTGGCTCAGGTGCTGCCTTCATTAAGAAGTCAGAAGAGAGAACTCTCTCTAACATCATTTCTTCTTCCAACCAGTTTTAAGACAAATTCTGAGCACTTTGCCTGTAGCACCAGTTTACATGCATGAGCTCTATGGAGGGATATAGACAGCTCTAGCTGTCTATATAGAGCTCAGCTCTAGCTGGTTTCTCACTCAGCATGAAGGCTTTTAGGAATCACCCTTCAGAAGCACCCTTCTCTGTGCATTATAAAGGAAGCTTGAGTATCTAATTTTGGGGGTTTTATTCCCTCTGCAGGTATGTTTTTTATTTCACTTGAAAGTCCTTTACTTTTTCATATTATACTCCAGCTATACAACAGACAGACAAAGCTCAGAAAAGGTGGAACTAATTCACGGCGGTGTTCCTTGCAGAGAGAAAATGCTTTCTAACTGCATTTAATATCATACTGGGCATACAGGAGCAGCTGGGCAAGGATATTAATATTATCACTCTGTTCCAGTAATTAATAGCAACTCCCCTCATATCTCTGATAAGCTAGGAAACACATTTCATTTCTTGTCCTGTCTTGCTCGTGAAATACTAATGGAAGAGAAATAAGTACAAGACTCTTGCAGTGACCTTGCATTAGGATTGCAACTCCGTTAAACCAACCCAGAATCAGTATGGAGCCATTATGAGTCTCCAACAGTAAATGGTTTGGGACACCCACTAAAAATTTAGAGAGCATGCAGCTCAATGAGGCATTTCAATTCGATCATAACACATTATTAATGCTAATTATAGCATGAAAGATGCTAATGCAAGGTACTTTGGAGACTAAGCAAAACATGGATCAATTTTGTAGATAAAGTTTGTCTAAGTTACCAGTTTCCCCTCCCAAGCACTGATTTATCTGTTGAAATTTTGCAGCCTGCTTCTTTCCCTGTCACTTTCAGAGGTACATAGAGCTGTAGAAACATAAAGCTAGGTACAAGCTTCCCTCTCCAGAAGAAGAAATACACCTCTCTTCTTACTCTCCATGGAAGAGTGACACACACCCCCATGTGTGGCTTGGGGAGGGGTGTGGAACAGACAAGACAGACATCGCCTGGGTTACATTTCCTCAGTGAGTCATGCTTAGACACTGCTGCCTGGAGAGATACTAATGCAGCTTCATAAACCACAAAGACAGTGTGATGTTGAGTGCAAGGTGTATCTATGACAGAAAAAGGCATAAAACGCTCTTTAGACCTTGGAGAAGAAATACACTTGTCAAGTGTTAGACCTTAAGATCCTCTGAAGATGGTACATGAAATTTGTTGGTAATTTAAGAAAACTGTCACTGGCCTGATACACATGAAAATTATATCATAAAGGAATAAGCACGTTAAGCAGTAAAAACAAGTCAGTAAAGAAGCAGAATTTTGTTTTATGCTTCCAGTGGGCTACTACGAACCAACATCATACGAAATAATGTGTTTAAAAATCGAAATTCTCCCAGCAGTGCATTTTTAAGGTGTTCTTTGTTTGTTTTTTTAAATCAGAAATGTAGGCATATAGACCATCACCAGCATGCAACTTAAAGAAGTTTAAGTCCTTGGACAAAACCTGGGGATTTTAAACCAAAAAGCTAAATAAACCTTTTAAGAAAGAAATTAGGATATTACCAAAGAACATGTTGAGTCAAAACACCTTTGACTGCCACATGTTCTCTTGTTATTTATTTTGCTTGTGATTTTTGCTGTATGAGAGTCATCACCAGCAAATCAGTCAAATATCTAAAGGGAGTAAAGTGGCCTCTTCCAATAAAACCAAACAGAAGTTCTCATTAAAAAGCAAAACAAGACACTAGTTTTGACTTTCTCGCTCTATATAACTTCCCTATCTGGTACCTGCCAACCCATGAAACAAGTTTAACGGCACAGGCATTGGGCTACAGTGGGCAAACCCAGATAACTGGAAGAGATCTTACTTGTCATCAATATCCTGACAATCATAAGGAACATGAGATCAACAAACTACTGAAAACCATCTAAATGGCCAATAAGGGTCGAATAAGATAATTTTCAGTAATTTTAATTATACCAGCATCTATGGTACAACTGTAACTAGCCATGGGGAAGGTACTTGCAACACAGAAGTATGAACCTCTGCTGAAATCACTGCGAGGTTTTTCCCAGTACAATAAAATTTAGTAAGATTACAAGAAATTTAGCAAGGATATCAGGCTCAGATGCAAAATCACATGAAGTATTGGAGATACCATTTTCTTGTACATGTCAAAGCTTTTGCCTAAGGACTGCAAACAAAGATGACAGTGGGCAGCAAATCAAATGTATTAACCATGTATTAACATAACTTACTCCAGCAACAGCTGTCACATTCATCTTCAGCTGGAAGACATTTACTTTCCTCACTTGCAACTTCCTCTCTTTCACAATAGCCACAAGGATTGCTACGTTCTATATTCACATATATATGTCAGTAAAAAGACAAGATTCTGAAGTGTTACGAAAGGCTGGTTTATGTGCATGTTAATGTATGCCCATGAATTATGGAAGCGCACAGAGAGCCAAAAAATACATCATAGAATATCTGCTTACCTCTATTCACATAATGTATGTGAATGTATGGCTTCACAGTAGAAAGGTGACAGCCACAATTCACACAGTTTAGTAGCTTAAAAGCTACTGCTGTTAAGTAGTTTCACATCCTTTTGCTTCTACATGCCTGTTGGCAGAAGAGGTCTGTTCTCCACTATGGAGGGATTTTCCATCTAAATTAATCGCATATCAGTTCCATAAAACACCTAAAAGTAAGCTCTTACATGAAATGTGAAATAGCAGTATTTGTTCTTTCTGGTTAACTATCTTGGTTTATTTTTCTCCAGGTTGACACAGTGGTGCTCAGTATCAACAAATACCTTCCCTGTGTCTTTCTTCATCTGCTGAGATAACTTCTTGAAACTATATATGAAACAAATTCTATTTTTACTCTCATGAAGTTTTAGTAACAGATGCAGGCACGAATCTGCCTTTGGACAAGTTGATAATCCTCCACAAAATCTAAATATGTTAGGAATTTGGTCACCTATACTGTACTAATCTTCAGCTTCACAGTTTAGAATTACTGCAGGACATTGCAACAGAGTTTTTCTTGCTTTTCACTGTCTTTGCAAGACATGTGATACAACCAAAAAACTTCCTTGTCATGCTTTTTCCTTTTTTCTCATGGGCATATTTCAGCAGTTAAAAGTTACAGGTGTCATATACCCAGCTATGGAGAAAATATGTAAAATTTTCTTTTGGTTTGTGGGTTTTCTCCTTTCAATTAAAATACTTCTCTAAAAATGTCTCAACTTGCTATGCCCTTTACAGACATAGAAGCAGATTTCCTGATTAATTGGAGAAGATCTTGTATGACTAATTGGATAAATTTGGATTTCCCTTATATAGCCTCTTCATTTTCTGAACTGAATACCATCAATTATGTTTTGACAGAGGCTTATGGTCAATGAAGTATCTCCTGAGCACAGCACTGCAGTATGGAATGCTTAAACACCAGATTTTATGCCAGGCAGCTTCCTTGCAAGAACAAAAGATATTCATGATATTTTAAGCACATGAGAATTCATCATTGATAGAATTTGGTTTAACAAATGAGTACCTTTAACTCAGGCTTAAATTATGATTCAGAAGATAGATGAAAACTGAAATGCAAACTTAAACCACCAAAGAACAGAAATTTCAAAAAATAATCTCAGAATGGCGCTATCAAAAACTGTCCTATTTATAATTCTTTGAGTTGTAACTACAGAAGAGTTCTTGCAAATCCAACATGTGAACGCTTAACACATGAGAGCTCAAACTCAGGAAAACAAGCCTACATAGTGATTCCTGTCAGAAACCATTAACTTCACCTGCCAAAAAAGCCACTGCTGTAGCTGAAACAATCCCCCAGAATACAGTTCACCAGTTAGAAAGAAAGGCTGCACACTTGTTACAAAATTCCGCTGCTAGGATTTTATGCAGTGCTGAGACATAAAGAAATGCCTACAGATAAATATTCCCATCTTACTGCCACTAAGTGGGTGGAACATACCTATATAAGCTGTACTGTTAGAGCTGCTACATGGTCAGCATTGCCTTTTCTATTAATGTAACTGCAAAAGTTGAACTTAAAGGGACTGATGGGAAAGAATATAATTCCTGGCATTAGAACATTTTGTTATATATTTGTACACCACAAACCACCTGGCAAAAGGAAAGGAAATCCCAGCGGTAAAGAACCTGTAGTCTAAGAATATATAATATCAACTCAACTACTTTTACATAGGATAACCCAGTAGATAAAAGAACTCCACTGTTTTTGATATCCCTAGATATTACATATGGCCAAACTCTTAAAAAAGATTGTTTTATTCATAGAATCTTCTGAGAAAGATGCTTATCCTAACTGGAGAAAGAAAGGAAATATCCAAAACCTCTACATCAGTCCTGTCCTCCCAGAGTACCGGAGTTATTGGCAGTAAACTGAAAGGAGGATAAAAAGAAGAGTGTTTTTCCACAAACGTACAGAAAACAGCCTCCTGATGCCATTGACAGGAAAACCATATATCTATTAAAAGATAGACAGATAGGTGTCTTCAGCTGACTGATCTAACCAGAAAGAAATTTCATAGTTCAAGGATCATTGCAATCAAGCTGATCTGTAACAAACAAGCAGTCAACAAAATATTTGATTGGCCTAAAATTAATTACACTCAGTAGAAAGAATTTGATTAGATTAGTTATCAAAAATGCCTGCAGGGGATATAATCTTTCTGTAGAAATTAAATAAAGATATGATTCCAAGTGTCACATTTTGAACATATAATCAATACTCCCATTACCAAAATTTCGATAGTAAACTTCCTTAAAATAGTAGCTGCCATTGTAAATTTGTGAAATACCTGAAAGAAGAGTTGACAGGAGGAAAACCTACATGATAAAGGTATTCAGTTAACCTGGATGAGTATGAATAATCTCATTACAGTATGCACGTGTTTTCCAGTGACTTATTAGGAGTTACATGCTATACAACCACACATAAACATCAACAGACTTAGCAATGTTTATCCCCTGCAAATGAGAACACTTATATTTGATGGACACAATGTTCTACAACAAAAAAGGTCCACAAGAAGTCTTCAAAAATGTTTAAACCACTGCTTTTAGAATAACAGTATCAATGCAGAACTATTATGATCAGCAAACTGACAAAACGCAATAACACAATCCACACTCTTTTTTTTATATTCAGCCACTTGTCTTTTTCATGAAGCATCCATTCAAAAGACAATAGAGCAGCCAAATAATGATTATTTTACTATCTGATCTTGAAATTTATGACTTCCAGTATATTGGGGCTGGAAAAATATGTTGCTGATACTTGAAAAATAAAAAACTTACAAACTGACAGATTTTCTGCCTCTTACAAAGACTACACAGTATCATATCAAGAACTTTTCACATTCTAGTAATCCTTCCATGCAATTTACAAACCTGTACACTGTCTGTTCCAAAACACAAGGGTCTGTCTTAAAACCTCAGGAACTTAAAGGCATAGAAGCAATTCTCCATTTTTAGCCTACACCAAACTGAGCAACTGCAGACAGTGGAAGCAAGATTTTTTTAAAAAATATTATACCTAGTATTTGGTTTATTAGCATGGGTTTTTAAAAACTGTTTACAACTACACTGTGCCTTTGATCATATTTCTAACTACTAGCCCCTAAAAGAGCAACATATAATCGAGCAGGAAAAAATCTAAAAAAATTGTCAATGCTAACTGTAAGAGTGAGAACATCTAAGAAATTATAAATAAGATAGATGCTTAATGGCAACTGTAAAACTGACTATAAAGAAGGCAATACTTCTAAAGATCTCCAGAGATGCAAATGAGATGGAGCTGGTCTATGTGCAGTCAGTTCTCAGAAGTCATTGTCACGACAGGTTTTCAAATAATAGGAATTTTAAAATTCAAACTAAAAATGGAGAGGAAGGAGAAGACAGGAGAAGATTACAATTTGGAAATTAATTCTTAAGTCAACAATTACCAGTACCAAAACTTGCAAGTGAGATTAAGAAAGCCTTCTGAACATTTTTGCTGCAATGGAACTAGCCCATGCTAAATCTATGAAACTATTTTAAACAGAACAGAAGTAAGTAAACCATGGGTAAATGACACTTAAATTTGAGGCTTGCATAAATCACACATTTTTACACATCAGAGTTTCCATGACATGAAAAATGATGAGATTTCACATAAAACACTGTCAGAAAAAACAGTTCTTCAGACCAACATTTACTGTGCTTTGAAAAAGGTCTTAAGACCTCTTCGAATGGATTGCACACAAGTGTGAACTCGAACTATAAGTAACATAATCAGCTTTATGAATTTTACTGTATCATGCATCTTAAATTCTCTCAGACTTAACACAATCAATAAGAAAAGTTTCTCCAGAAAGATGCAGTACCTGCAAACAGCCTCTCTTAGCATGAAATTAAAGTCAGGCTCCTGTGAATAGGCTCTCCCAGGGACACTCCTCTTGTGCATGTTCCGGGACATTGCCAGTTCCTTTTTCTGACTTGGACAAATGACTTCTCACAAAAGGCTACTCAGGAACTGAGCTACTTTTAAAAAAAAGCATTAATGTGGCCCCACACTGTGCAGTCAGAGACTCTTCTGCATGAAGCCTTCATTACTCATACATTTCAAATTTGTTGCATAGCACACAGGACATCAAAACTAATCATTCTGTCTGGTCCTCTGTTTCAAAGTCTGCAGAGCTACAGTTTCCACTTGCTACTGGGGGAAACAGACCACATGTTTGCCAGTGTCTGACCTACATCATGAAGAAGAATGAATCTTTCACTAATCCACATCCTAATAGCCAGACTTTCTTAAAGCCCAAACAGGAAAGCCAGGCATGTGACAAGAAGCATTATTCCTGCCCCCACATTTTATTTAATATTCTTGCTCCTCAACTTCTTTTTCATTTCCATTTGCTTTCTTTGCAAAAGTGTGAATTAGTGACATTTATAATAATCTACCATGTTCATAAATTACAAAGATATGATCTGCCAGCACTCTGGAAAGCTAGGTATCTCTGTTGTAGTTCTTAATACAATAAACCTTTTAAATCAGCTTTAACAGAACTCAATCAGAATGTGCTTACAGTAAGTAATATTCTGTACTGCACCTGCAACTTGTTTATTGAAATACTGTCATCTCTGCCACGCTGAATTTTGAAACTCAAAATCATACAGTGGATTTTTTTTCTTTCTGAAGATTTTCTTCCTAAGCCGATTTGGGAGCCTACAGACTTAGAGCATCAGGTAACTGGAGCTTTCATCTTCTCAATTAATGAGAAGACTGGTGGTGACTGAAAACTTCATTATAGCGGACAGGCATCTCTGGAAATGGGTATTGGTTATTTTTCAATTTAGGGTTTTTCTCTCCCCTCTTTTAAAAAATGCAATTGTAAAAGGTCTTGTATTATCAGTCACATACTGGCAGTTAGACCCTGAAGCTTGGAAATTCAAATAGGAAAACAGTTTCCTGACATGCAGTAACACTGTTCTCTTCCACCTAACCCATTTTTCATGTGCAATTTTAACCTTTTTAGATTTTTTTTTTAGTAGTAGTAGTAGTAGTAGTATTAACTCAGTGCTGCTTAATAGGCTTGATCAACTGTTAACTTCACTATGCTTTTCAGGTAAGTATTCAATGCCTGATGAAGAATTCAGTCCTATCATGCACATTATGAAGTTCATCACAGAGTCGAGACTGTGATTTTAGTCTCAGCTATGACATTGTTTTATGGAATAAACACAGATCTACCTTGCAGAACACTACGAATTCTACAGATGAGAAGTCTCACCTATAAAAGTTTACATATAAGTTTGACAAACACTTTGCTTTTTTTTCTTTTCATAGTATTTTCTTCTGCTGTCTCCACAGAATACATGAAGATGTGGAATGAAATCCCCATCTCAGAGATCTATTCTCTAAATTCCCACAGCTGCACTACCCACACTGTAATGAAATCAAGGCTTTTCCCTCTCAATCACTCCGTTCCTAGAAATGGATGACAAAATGAAGCCTTCCACTTTCTCCCCACCCCACTCCTCCCAAAAACCCCAACACACAGACATTTATCAGGTGGCAAGTGTAGCCTGTTTATGAGGTTATTTTCTCAAAGGAGAGGAAATCTAGCTGTAAGGCCTTTTTCTACCCACATCCCACTGGGGAATTCATTTTTTTTCCTTGGGGAAGCTCTTCTGTCACTGCTCTGAACACCTTTAGTCTTACAAAAACATCACCACACCTAAAATTTTGGGAGACATGTTTAGCCTTGCTTTGCTTCTTAATATGCTTTTTGAAATTTTTATATAAAATTCTTGACAAGAAGCATTTCAGCATTTGCTTCTCCACTAAACACAAGTTATCCAAATTTGCCATTCATGATTCTGAAAAAGCATACATTTCCCTGACCAAAGGCATTTATATTCCACGGCACAATCACTGTCTCTGCCCACAGATCCCATTTCATAACATAAGTGTGTGACTTTGATTAATCACACCCGATGGAAGTGGACAGTGCTCTTTGTTTCTAATTCATTAAGAACAAATACCAACCAGCATATTGGATTATTTCATTGAAGGGCTTTTTCCAGAGGTCCACGAGGCAGATTTTTTATGAGCATACCTGTACAACTACTTTAAAAGACCTCAGGTCTCATGTCCTGCCACTGAATACGGGGTTGGAAAAAATGAGGGCAGTAGCCACTTGAACCATTTCTGTGGCTTCTGTTAAATGCAAGTTGCCTGTGAAAGACTTAGCCAGAGTTCATTTGTGTATTTTCATTTGCACATGTGTTTTTTACACCAGGTAGATGGATCAGATTTGCAGTTACCGAGGTTTTCTCCCAGTGTTTTAATATTTCCCATTCTATTTCTTAATGCCATCTGTAATTTCACAGCAGTATTAGCTTGTAAATTGTTCAGAATTTCTCTGCTTGCTTAGCTGTAAAACATCATTATTTTCATTTAGCAGCCAATAGAGGAAACAAATCCTAAGAGATTTTAAATTATTTTCATAATCTTTTTTTATAGCCAATTGATTTAGATATGGAAAGAATTAAATATGTTTACGCTAATGTTTCTTCAGGTCAGAACCGGAAAATCTCAAGTTGAGTACAGACTGAATTATTAGGAAGAGATAACATTGTTTATTAGACTTATAACAAAAAACAATACCAATCTATACAAATCTTCTCTATTTCCATGGACCAGGAAGGCAATGACACTATTACTGTCATAAGATAATCCTTCTTCCATTTTTTAAATTAATCTATTTTTCAAATACAGATTTTAAATTTCCGAAAGTGTGATTATTTGCCCACTAAAGCACTGCTTATCTTCCTAACGTAATTTACTGAATGTTATTTCTGCAAGAGATGCATGCTCTTCGGCAAAACCATTGCTGCAGCTCAAATAACCAAGCTAACTTTAAATGAGCTGGCTTAGATCCTGACCAACAGCACTGCATCAAGGAGCTCATTGCAGGGCAGTCAACAGAATATTCATCCAGAGAACAGGTAGGATTTGAGAATATATGGAAAAAAGCACTATTTCTGGTGCTGTTTTACTCACTGAATGCTAGCTCAGATACTTGCACGTCCACAATTTGGACTTATCTCTAAATATTCTGCTGGGAATATTTAGCTTTTTAATTTACCTCTGTAGCTTTACGGGTTACTAGTTAATAGTAAAACCAACACTGTTCTTGGAAAACTGCAGAAGAGCAGGTAAATCAAATATGTTCTCAAAACGCCTAAATTGTGCTCTTGTGCATTCTCAGTAGCTTGAGCAACAGTATGTACACACAACACATAGCAGCAGATGCGATTCAGAGGTTTTGCTGAAAAGTATTAATACAAAACATTAAGAAATAAAGGATAGAGAATATGATACTCATCTTTTTTCATTTAATCCCAAGGCACTTATGAAATTCACAGTGACATCATTTACAGAAAAATCACCAATGTTTTGGCTTTATATAGCAGAAATAAACACAATTAGCAGAAGAATTGGCTAGCACTTTTTAAATTTTAAATTAATCTCAATACTGTAGACATGAATTTGTTACAATTTACATAACAATATAAGGAGACTAAACAAGATGCTTAAATTAAAATGCATTCTCATCTACTATATTATGGATCGCAAAATCACTGGCCCACTTCAATTGAAGCATGATAGAATGAAATCACATCCCCAAAAGAATTAGTTAAACAGTCCTAATCCTTCATCTTCTAAATCCACCCCTACCTCTCAGCCTTCATATTGTTTAATCTGAAGCGTAACGAGGACTGTCATCCAGTTCTCTGAACTCCATGATGATTAACCCTTCAAAATGAGAATGTAAGGCACAGACTGAAGATTGAAAGTGATTAACATTCCACATCTGACCCGGGCAGTATTTTTAACTAGAAATGTGCCTAACCATATAAGCTTTGCTAAACAACAGCAATACACAGCAAATACCAGTTTCTCCTGGATGCAGGAATTGTAATACTGGCCATTCAGAAACTCAGCTGGGCGTCTTAAGTGTTTTAAGGAGAATTCAAATAAATGGAAACTGAATGAAGAACATGTAAAAGAAGACAGACAGGGAAGGTTTGAGGACAGCAAGAAGAGCAGACACTGGAACAGATCAGGAAGGTAAATATGTGATGTGAGGCAGTGTGAACACCAAGGGTGATGGGAATTTAGCCTGTGCTACCACTACTTGTAAGGGTATTGCTAAAGAAAGTCCAGGAATTCACCCTCAAACAAGTCACCTGTAGATGCCTCTAGGCATCTCACTGTGTGCCAGCTATATTTCCTGGCAATATTCTCCTCTCATCTATAGTGAGGAACTAAATTCAATATGAGGAAAAGCACCTGCTCTAGGAAGATGGCAGTAATGGACATAAATTACCTGTGAAATTGGTTAAGACCCATCTGACATGCATGTTCAGACCACCTACCTTCAAGAAAAATTAAGAAAAATTAATTTATATTGCAACCAGTACAGAAAAAAGGCTAAAAAGATAGGCAAGTTTAGTCTGGTAAAGCAAAGGTTCTGAGATGAGAACAAATATGTATAAACTGAGCAGCACTGTATGTACAACAGTTGGACAGAACAACCATTCTACAGCGGGAGAGATCAGATTATGGAAGGCTTATGTGCCATGATTGCTTCTGACAAACTGGGGGGGGGAGGCTCTTCTCTTGGCCTAATTTTAGACCCTAAAATTTATGGGCAATAAATATCTGTCAAATAAGTAGAGCAATTCAAGAGAACAGAAAGAGTGAGCTAAATTACCTGATTACAGTATGTATTACAAATCATTCTCCACCACATGTATGTTGTTTTGTATTTATAACTAGATTAATATCCATATTAAAATGCCAGATTATGCCAGAGTAAATAAAGACTCTTTGTCTTTTAGATTTAAAAATCATTAAATACTCCATAATCTTCATAAACTGGAGGGCATAGTTCTTAAGAACCTAGACAAAATAACGAAGCAGTGAGTGTTTCTCAGTGCATAGTATTTCATTTCCTTAGAACTTTATCAATGCCAATACTACTCCAGCAGCATGTGCCAACCTAATGATAAAAGGTTATTTCACATTTTTATACACTACAGATGGCAATGGTTCAGAAAGAATCTCGCTCCTTAGTTCAGCAGGATTAGGAAACCCCTTACACCAACCTCAATTGATACATGTGCATGTGTTTCACATTGCAGTAGCCAGTATAAATGTCCTATTGCAATATTGATTGTTTATTGCAATGCTGATTGAGAAAATACATATAGCATTGCAATAAACACTAAATATGTTACAAAATACGCAACAGAGGGCTCACAATGAAATGCAGAGAAGTCTTGAATGGGAAAATATTGCTCATTATTTTGCAATGCTATAAATTTCAGCAATTCAGCACGTGACTACAAGAGCTGAGAGAAACCAAGAATATTTAAAGTATTTTTAGAACACAAATACTCGCTGAAGTATGAAACTAGTGAACCCAGTGACCCATTATTCTCCCCTGTATACACTAAGACTGTCTTCAACAAATATTTCAGAGAGAGATCCAAATGGCCTCCATGAAACTCAAATATTTTTAAGAACTTTAACTTTCTCTCATTCTTTTTTTAACGGGTTCTACAAGAAATTCACACCAAAATAACTTATTCTCCCACTATTCACTACTGCATAGTCTTAGACAAAACACGCTCTTTTCTCTGTGAAGGGCTGAGGCTAAAATATAGGATCTGAACTTGATAGATATTTGCCTTTTAAGGAAGTCATCAACATTGTTAGTTTGGGGTTCTTTTTAGTTTAAGAATACAAGCAGAGCAGAAACAGACATTTACAGTACTTTAGAATATAAAGAAATACATCTGTCTTGAACAGAATTCATATTCTGAGATACACAAAGATTCAACAAGCCATAGGGAGGGCTCTGGATTGTAGACCACTCTTAACACAGACCCACCTTGTTATATCATAATTTTAACAGTAATTTTGAAGTCAGAAAACTCCCTGGCTTTTTAATCTACTGATTATCTTGCTCTGCCCTACCTGCCTTTCAGAAAGTAGTACAGGTGGTCAGAATTTTCCAGTTTCTTACTGATTTTTCCAGTAAAAAGGAATATACACAAAGGCTTACTGTTATTTGCTTATCATCTGTATGTGATCTATACGTGATTAGTTTCCTTATGGTTAGTAGATACAAGTTGGAAGGTATCTGACAACTGAAGACAAATGGAACACAGCAATAAACCCACTATCAATTCAGTGCTTCTGAAATGGCTTTAGGATGAAGGATGAAACCTACAGCTAAGGACAGAAAAAGGTTACCTTCTGATCAGGTGAGACAGTATATCAACCCATGCCACGTTCATTCAATTAATAGATTCTGCAGCTTGCAAACACTGATAAGGGCACTACAACTTAATGATCTAATCTGTATTCTTAAGAGAATCAAAACTTAGTTAAAAAATTAAAAAAAAGTTTACTTGATTTCCAACTCAGGCACTATGCGGCAGGATGTGCTTTCTCTGCTACGTACTAGCATGAAAAACTAGATAATTAAATCCCACAAATATAGAAGAAGAGAAAGGAGGATTAAAAATGCTTGCAGGAAAAGGTATGTCAAGTTCTAAAATGTAGCACAACCTCCTGTACCAAAAGAGAGAATACAGAAATCTCTGTATTCTTGCAGCATTAAGCCTCAGTGTCTCACCATGTCTTGCTGACTTCTCTCATTACAAATGCAACTCTTCCTCAGCTTGCCACTTCTTCCTTCCTATCTGCAACTGTGGTGAAAACCAAGAGTAAAATTCCTTATCTGGAAGAAAGTAATTGAACTGGGATAGAGCCATCATTAAACAGAATGATGTGAAAGAAAAATCTTCTCCAAGGTGATATGTAAACAAAGAGTGAGTATCAACAACCTAAAATACTCACGTGTCTTCTACAATGTGACTTCTTCCAAACGGGATTTGCAGTTTCTCTGCATCCTTTTGCAGCATTTTCTTAGTTATCTGATCCTCACAAGAGGAGCCTACTGTTTTTACGCAACACAATAGTCTATCAGCATCCTTCAGACAATGTTTTCAGAATAAACTATCCATAGTTATTGTACTGCATGCTTGGAAGACAACTGATGCTTTCTGAAATATGTATTTAATTAATGCTATTTAATGCACAATTTGACAGAAGGGTAGCAGTGCCCAATTTGTAAAATTTGAGATGTTGAGGCAGGCACTATACATGGAATTAAAACCATGTAACAATTATTCAAACGAGCCTACATTTTCTTACAGTACCTACAAACCGAAGCATAGATTATGACCAAAGATAATCACATTAAAAATTTTGGCAGTGCTTTACAATAAAAGCTATCTACAATAGTAGACAGTAATTGTTACTAAATTGTAGCAGAATCCCTATGGAGTTAGGTATTATAACCATATTAGTCATATAAGTTTGGCATGACTAATGACACTGCAAAAAATATCAAGATTTTAAGCAATAAATCCCTCACAAGCAAAGCCTATAGTAATTACTTAGGTCCACTCCTGCCATAAGCCAGATATAGTCGATTCTCTTGCATTTTTAGTGCAGACATTTAGCATCTATCAGGAGCTGGTGAGAATCCGGCCCACCAATTTTCCTTATTTATTTAAATAGTTTGAGTGATGTCAGATTACTTAAAACTGTAGCATTTGTCCTTTGATGGTTTCTTCATCCTTAAGAAGGAAAATGCCATTTCCTCTGCTAGGTCTAGATCCAAACTCAGTGAGAATCCTACACCTTTCCTTCAAACGTGAGTGAAGAAAGACCTTAGAGCTGTCCTTACTGATACTGATGGACTGAACTCAAGTATCTTTTATTTTTTAAATCCCATTTTCCTCTAAGCAAGTTCCATTATATATATACCAAGAAAAATGCACAAGCAACATCCATGCAGCTGAAACAAACTTCTTACGCCTTCAGGGCTTAAATCCCCACGGATGCACCTGTACAGTATCTAACAAAATGTAGTCTCAGACTAAAGAATGAATGAATAATTAGAAAATCTAGGTCTAGAAACCTATACAAGAAAAAGCAAATCCCATCCTGTTCTCTTAATGTTTATCAGATACTCTGAGAAGAAAAACTTCAGAAAAGCGTGCACTTAACATAAAAGCTTTTCAGCTTTAAATATATTCACTGCAACTTTTAATAATCATATTTGAAATGTGCTCATAGAGGAAAACACGCACCCAAAACATTTTGATAGAAGAAAAAGATTAAAACTAAATTTTCAGGTTGCCCTGTCCAATTTTGAGCATTGATAGACAAATGAACTGCTGCACTGTCTGTTACATTAGAACAATACCGTGGAATAATTACAAGTTCTAAGATAAAATTAAAATTACCATAATAATTCTCCTGTGAAACAATCCAATCTATGCAGACTACAAATTGCTACTAGGTTGAAAAAATGTATTACCACCTCAAGTCAGGCAGATAAATTATTCTATTTTCATTAGTTAGTGTAGGTACTTAAGAGGTTATGCAGAGCAGGATGACAAATTGATTATATTTACAGATTATGTACTGGTCACATTTAAAAACCAGCTCTTTCCTTGCACACCAGCATCAGAAATCCAGCTATGCAAACTGTAAGATACGATTCTACAACAGCTCCTCTCTGTCAAGAAAGCGAGAAGCAAGACACAGTCCATAGGGTCCACCTTCAGGTGATACTGAGCTGGGTAATTTCTGTGCATGTTTTCCTGTTCTGTTGTCCATACAATTTTCTTTGGAGTACTCTAGGGAACACCCTTTTCTCCTCCCTGTCTCATACACACATGAAAAACAGAAAACCTTGCCTTGAAATCTAAGATGAAGAATTCTCCTATTATTCTACTCAGAGGGATAACATTCAGTATTTCACATTCTTATCCCCTGTATTTTAAATCTACGTACCTGTACTATTTAAGGCACGAAACTCCTCAAAGATACTTGAAGCACTCCTTTCCTTCACCCTAAATGACAGCAGAAGGCACACCGGTGTCTTAAAAAGGCTGAGCACTTTTCTGGATCAGACCTTATCTGCTTGCAATTAGAATGAGAGTAAGCTCCCTGTTTTAGTTTGTTGTAAAATTTAGACTCAGTCAACCAATGATCCTCTGAAAATTCCAATCACGCTCGTAAAAGAGAAGTATCACTATCAAGATCATTTGGTTTTATGCCGGCCTTTTAATCATAATTTTCCCTCGTGGTTTAATTTGCTCTGTACCTACCACCATCAATCTGAATATACACCACTGCCCATTAATGATACATTTACATTTTATAACACAACTTTTATAGCATAGGAAAATTATTAATACAAGCCACCTCAAGCATCTAACAGAAAAACAACCACAAAAATCATAAGCATAAACTCAAGCTTCTCTATGACCCATTAGTAAAGAGAAACAGTCTCTAATCTACAAATTGCATAGGAGATACGGCTTTTAAGTACAGGTTTACAGTCATATAACAAAAAGAACCCCAAGTGTATTGAGATCAGCAAATTAAAATGGGATAAATCCATGTTATCTGGGTAGTGACTTAAATCTAACAATGAAACCAGAGGATCAGTCTTAAGTAACATGATACATATTGATTTTAAAAATGTGTGGGTTTTCGACTGTGCAAGAGAACTGTTCACTTTAAAGAACTGAGTCTCAAAGCATGGACAGCACACGTATGCCTGGCATGAGCATATGTAAGGCTGTCAGTTGTGAAAGGCACATGCAATGGAGGTTTGAAAACATTCCTGTCGTTTCCATTTCATATCCTCTCCCTTTGTAAGAAGCGGTAATTAATAAAAGGTACTATTTTACAACACTACAGGAAAACAGCAGACTTTAAAGAGAGACTGAGTCAGTGTGTTGGTACAGAACACAGCTCTGGTAAACAATCCAGTAGCTCAAACCAGACTGATGCTTTTAGAAAGAGTCTTTAAATTTACCACAGTCATCCACGACAGACCCTAAGGCAACATCTGCTCTTTACCAGCTTTCTTCTTGCCTGTGTTCTCCATACCTAGTTTAACTTCTCTAATCAATTTACGGCAAGATCATTTCCATTTGCAATTCTCTTAGAATTACTGAATTAAAAAATGTAAATGACGATGTTTCGAAGGCGAATCTCTGGAGTATACTTTGCTGCAAAGTTTCAGGATCTTCATTACCACATTGTCCTTCTCTCACAGGTATTTCCTCATTTCCTTTTTAATATCCTTTTGTTATACAGATATGAAATTAAGGCGCTATTTTTAAATAACAAAGTTACACTCTGAAGTAGAGAATTTTTCCGTGTTCAGATTCAGAAGGATGGATCTGGTTTTTATGTGAATAAACTAAACTGTTGAGGACTTCTACCCCACTAAAATGAAAAAGAAAATTCTCTCTTATTTGTTTTGGTAGGAAACATGGCAGAAAGAATTACTGATAGTCTTAAAAGCAGTTAAAAGTACGTCAGTAGTAAAGTCCATTAACAAGGACAGAAATATTATATATAACTGACAGGATTAGGCAGTCTTATAAGCAAAGGCAATCTTCCATTTCAATATTTTTAAAGCCCACATGAACACATATACAAATGTGATTTACAGTTTTATGATTGCAACCTAGACTGAAGCTTTTCACCTTTAAATACATTGTCTATTATCATCTTTTCTGCAAAACATTGTAAAATTATTCTAATACATTTGGTTGGTTACTAATAGGTCAGGGAAGGGATTAACCTTGCATAGCAGGACATGGGAATATCACAATTTATTTCCGTAATGATAAAGTTTTCCCAAAGCAGATCATCTCTAGCAGCATCTGATTCTAGCCATGTTCTAACTTCAAAAACCCTTCAAGAGAGATACTACAGAGCATTGTTAACCACAGCAGTTCTTCTCTGAGTACATTAAATTTAACAAAACAAAGTCTTCCTGGAAGAGTTTCTTACAAGCTACTGATGAGAGCAGAGGCTACTGAACTGAGCACTGGGACCATAATTGTTTAGTCTTTTACATGAAGACTATTGTGGAATACATCTAAATTCTACTAACAACAAATCAGTCTAATGTTCTGTGTACTATTTCTTAGTTACATATAAGAAAATGGTGCTCCTTTGGGACTTCACTCATTCTTCAACTGCCTACACACGCAATCATCAGTAGTTGTTTGACTACAGTTGGTGCCTGTGAGTATGATCAAGACATTCTGGCTGAATCTGCTTATCTTAATTCTTTAATCGGTTATCTTTCACATTCTATCTTGTGATCTCAGATCATCCTTGTCAATCTTTATTGGCATATGTACACTATTATTCTCCTTTAGAGAAGACTAAGACAGAAGAGCTGTTAAGCATTCCTACTTTCTCATCTATTGCATGACCTTCTATCCTCCAAGCTTCCATGTGATTTTTTGTTTAAAATTATTTTTCATCCTTTTATAATCTTTGTTAAAACACCTTAGTTTTATATAAATATACATATATATATATAACCTACTAATAAAAAGGTGATCTAAATACTGGGGAAAAACTTTTTAGCAGGGCCTGTTGTGACAGGACAAGGGGTAGTGGTTTTAAACTAAAAGAGGGAAGATTCAGACTAGATATAAGGAAGATATTTTTTACAATTAGGGTGGTGAAACACTGGCCCAGGTTGCGAGATGGCAGATGCCACATCCCTGGAAACATTAAAGATCAGGTTGAATGGGGCTCTGAGCAAGCTGATGTAGTTGAAGATATTCCTGTTCATTGCAGTGGGCTTGAACTAGATGATCTTTAAAGGTCTCTTCCAACACAAACTATTCTATGAAGGAATTTTGTCTTTCACATGTAGAAGAAGAATCAAGGCAAGGGAGAATCAAGGCAAGCTATGAAGAAAAAGTGATGATGGTCCTCCAGTGTGACCAGGGCAGGTTCTTTACAGAAAAACGGCTCAGCATTGAGAATATAATGTTAAAAGAAAGCATTTTAAAGAATTTTCTTTTAAACCACAGCTAATTAATATCAAATGGTTTGACTTAAGGGAAAAAATATACTAAGGGAAAACAAATGATTTTGTGCTGATCTTTGCAGATCTGCGGATCCTTCTGCTGATCCTTGGAATTAAGGTATCATGTCTAGGAAAGGAATCTTTTTATGAAATATGTGAAGGAATGTGTTGGTTTTGAGTAGTCTCTTTACCTTATATGGCATCAAGGAACTGCAGAATAGTATGTGACACATCTGTGATTTTGCAGATTCCCCAAGTTCAAAAGAAACCAAACTATGGCAAGTTCCACAGAAAAGAAACAGTACTTTAACTTTGCATATTCCAATGTAATTTTAAAAAATACATCTATGAAAACAGAAAACCAGCAATAAGTAACAGAAGTCCTCCTTACAACCAAAGGTCCCATCTGCCTTGGAAACATCTTACCCTACCATGACAGCACAGCTCTCGTCAGTACTACTCAGTAAACAGAACTCATCTCCTGTATCAGCACTGTCCTTTCAGAAATCTAAACATGTTTTACAACGGAGAATTATCTGTAGCTAGAAATGCCTGCAAAAATATGCCTATTATTATGCAAAATAAAATGCACAGAGCCATGAACTTTGACAGGTACAGGGTTTCACACTACATGAACACCAAATACAAACCTCAGACTCCATAAACAGCAGTAACAAGGGGATGTGCAATTTCACCAAAACAAGGTTTTCACTGTCCTCTGACATGAAAGGGTCTGTAAACCCAACCACTACATCTGCACAGGAATCTCTGCTATTACTCTCGAGCACAATATTATTTGGTATATGCTTCTAGGAGCTTCCTTCAGCATTGGTGGAGATCTCTCACTTTGGGAATGAAACAGACATATAACAAGAGCGATTGTGGATACATACCACACACTATCTAATCGAGCCAGGTTCTGCTTGGTCAGGACCATGGTATGGGAGTGCAGAGGATATTCATCTTTTTATTTCCAAAAATTACTGCATGGAGGGGATTATATGCTATGTGTGGACAGAGCATACGGAGGCATTGTAACCTTGTCTTAAATTGTGGTGAAAATGTTGATATATTGTTTTTATGTTAGACTTGGTCTTGTATGTTTTAAAACACAGGGTAAACCAAATGATTACACTGTGACCTAGTACTACGTTGGTACTAATCTATTACAGTATGTAAAGGAAAAAAAAACATGATATCCCATTAAATCATAATGCTAGCTAGACCAGAGGAAGTAAAGTATCATTTCCTGCTCTGATAAAGCAGTAAAAGGCCATAGATGCAACCTTCTAGAAATACAAGAATGATGCATACTGCCAGCATATAAATAAATACAAACCAAATCCAGGATTTTCTGAGCTAACAAATAGCCATGACTTTGTCTGTGGAAGATTAAAATTACCTATTTCCCTGGACCCCTTGAAAGAAGCTTTCAGCAACCAAGAGCTGCCATGAAACACCACAACATGATTTACTAGTGCATCAGGTACTGAAATAGGGCTGGCTTTGAATGTAGCTTCAGCGCCTGAAGTCCATAGAAGATTTGGAAACAGCAGGTGCCTCTGTGTGCATCTTTAATAATGCCTGAAGCAAAGCAACCCCTTGCTCTCTAAAAGTGTTACCAAAGTCAATATATGTCATGGAATACAGTCTGCTATGACTTCTGTGTTTTGAGTTTAGATTGGTTCTTCAGTTCTCTGCAGCCACTCTGACCTCACTGCTTTTGTTCCTTCTCAACTTCTGTATGAAAATATGTATTTCAAACTGATGGTTTCTAACATGAGAATGAGAACTGTAGTTTTTGAAGAAAACTGAGATAACACATTCTTCGAAGATATTTCTTATGCATATGTACTTTCAAAACCACAGTATGCATATACAGAATGGAAGAGTGGAAAAATTGAAGCCTGATATGAAAAATTATAAAATGTCTTTTTCTTCTTGTTGGTCAAACAGCAGGAAACCAGCACGCTTAATTCAAAGCAGCCCATGAAGTGAGTAGAGCTAAACTCCATATACAACTTGGGGCAACCTCCTCTTTGGGCTTAATTTCAGGGGTTTAGTAAAAACATTCCTTTATTTTCTGTGAGATGAAAACTGACACAAAAGCTCCTTGATCATACTTCAAATAGTGCTTGATACTTTTAAGCAATGATTAGAGATGAAATATGCACCTAAGTGTCATACTTGCACATAAATAAAAATACTAATATACTCACCCCATCAGTGTTAATCTAAAAGAAACTTCATCCTTTTACACTGCCAATGCTAATCAAAAGACAAGATCAATATCCTGAGCATTAGGTTAAAGCCCTGGTAAAACAGTATTCACACCACATCACAGGGCTCAGCAAGTCTTAGCCAAGAGCTAAGCAGTCCTCCAGTGAAAACACTTTGCCCAGCATAACAAGGGTGCCAGCTCCAGAGCTGGTGCCTGAGAAGAAGACACCCCCTACCATACACTGGAGAGGCTTCCCAGCACTCTAAGACTCCAGTGGGAGAGACCCCACACTGGAGCAAGTCAAAAGTGGGAGGAGAAAGGGGCGGCAGTGGGAGAAGAAAGGGGTGGCACAGGAAAAGTGTTTTGAACTGACCGCAGCATCTCCCTCCCCACCCTGCCGTCCACCATGCTGCTCCAGGGAGGAGGTCTGGAGAAGGAACAAATTAAGTTAAGCCTTGGAAGAAGGGAGGGGTGGGAGAAGGTGTTATCAATTCTGTCTTTGTTTCTCACTATCCTACACTTAATTGGCAATAAGTTAAATTGATCTTCCTCAAGTCAAGTCTGCTTTCTCCTGGATGATAAGTATTAGTGATCTCCCTGTCTTTATCTCAACTCACGAGGTGTTTTTTTCATTATTTTTTCTCCCAGTCCTGTTGAGAAGGGTGAGAGAGTAGCTGGGCAGGCACCTGGCCAAGATCAACTACCACAACATGTTTGAAGATGGACATCTCGTAGCCAGCAGCAAAGGATTAAGTAATTGTACAAGTGAGGTATGCACCAGACATGTAGCACTTTCAAGTCAGCAAGTTGTGTTCTATACTTATTTGCTGGTTTTCCTTGTAATGTTTCACACAGCCACATTTAATAAAATCAGGCAGTATCGAGAAACATAGGACAGGATGACAAGGTCAGCCTGTGATATAAACTCTATCTTTGTGACAATCTGCCTCCCCCAGCTACCCTACCTACAGGCCACTCAGGGAAGATGATAAGAGATTACTGCAGAACCATACAAAAGAGGAGAGCTGGAGATGGATCCTTTCATAACCTTCCTCCAAGACAAGGAATGAATTCCCATATAGTAATTTACTCATCCCTGCTGTGACAGAATCAAAGGAATACCATCAATGGCTGTCAGGAGAGCATTTTAATCTCCCCAGAAACAAGATAAAAAAGTTATTAATGGTTTAAATTGGCATTCAATGGACATTAGACAAACTGACCAGCCACAGAGGCTACTGAGGTGTTCTACTGGTTTATACTTTCCGGACACGGTCTCTGTTGTATACGGATTAGCAGTCAAGGCCACTGAAGTGCAAGCAGTTGGTGACCTCCAGATCAAGCAGTCATGACAGTGTTAGACATTACGATGTGTTGATGCAACACTAACATGCTGATGCAAAGCAAAAATTCTCTTTATCACAGCTGCTAGGAAAAAAATTTACCATTTCCACTCACCTGCTGACAAGCCAGAATGGAGAAAGGGGAATTCACAATAATTGGGGAAAACCAAGTTGAATGTGCTTAAACCAACAGCCACACGGTCCTTTTATGCCAAGTGTAGTAGTCATTTTTCCCCTTGTCAGAAGTGACAGGCTTAACCCTCTGGTCAATATTAATGTGAGAGGAATGCTGAAATACAATCTAATGAGAATTGCACTCATCCCATTCGCAGGACCCTGGTAGATCAAACAAGGACTGTTTCCTACTTTTCCAATAACATCCATTCTTGAAAACCTGAGGCAGTTTTTCAGTCACAGACATTGATACCTATAAACAACATCATCTTAACTGAAAGAATTTTTGAAATTTATCTGAAGGGGATTTTAAGATTTGATACTATCCTCTTCGATTACTGTTTATAGATATACTTTAAAATAGTGTGGTTTATTGGACTTGTTTCATTTAGACCAAAAGAGTAATCAAAATAACTTAAGTAAAGCAACCTCTTTTACAGCTTTAACAGTTTGGAGTCACACATGCTGCATGCACTCAATTTCTATTGCTTACTGATGTACAGCAAAGAAATGTAATCAATTTATATTGTGCGTATTAGTGTGCTTTTTAGAGTGATGCTATAAATCACACCTACTGCTTTGGGCAGGGCTGTTGCATTTCTGTTCCTACTGTCATAGGAAGATGCTGAATGGAGGAAAAGCATGGCTGAAACCAAGAACAAGGACATTCATAAGACACGATGCATTTTCTTCTCTAATGTCCACGATATAAGACATTCAAGGAAGAACTAATGTTAAACTGTGAGCAATCAAAACAAAAACACCCCAAAACCAACAAACAAGCAAAAAACAAACCAAAAAGAAAAATCTTCCAGAGCAGGCATACTACTAACCTAAACAGTGACCCACCAGTACATACATGACAGTTGCCAATAACCAAAATGGGGAGAGTCAAACTGTATGACACTGTCTTGGAAGACACTGGGCTGATGGATATTTGTAAGGTGAGTGTTGTGGTTTGGACCATCTGCCACTGAAATGGACAGTGATGCTCTCCTCCACCTCCCCATGGAGGCGCTCAGCTCGAACCCATGACCCTGCAGGGGTCTTGGTGCATTTGAACAACATTCACCTATCCATTGTCATGCCAAAAAAAGGGCCTTAGAGAATTTAACAGAACAGCTGCAGCAAAGCAACAGATCTCAGCGGTTTTGAGAATGAAAACATTGAGGATTTCACCTCAAGGTGAGATTATACTAAGGCAATGCAAAAAATAACTGCATCCAACTACAGCGTAAAATCCTACCTTTAGCATTAAATTGCTTTCCAGCAGGATCTTTCCACACCTTAAATATATTCACATCAAATAAGATTAGAAAACAAAATTAAAACTATACTGATACACCACAGTAAAATTCCGGAAAATAAATTTGGTTTTAAAAGCTCTTTCTCTTTATACAGCTACTGTCACATTATTTATCAAAGTAACCACTCTGTCACTTTAAGGTTCTGGCAGATTTATACAGATGTTAAGAAAGAGAACTTCGATTTATTTCAGAGTCCTAGCCTGGAATATTGCTTACTTGGTAAGAAGAGAAACGTCAATCAATAAAAAAAAAAAAACCCTTGCCTTCTGAACTCCTCCATCTCAAACTATATGCCTATATCACAGATTAAAGTTTTCACACAATTTCAGATAGGAATAGGCAGCTTTCCTCCTCTGATTACAAAGGTCAGTTTACAGCTTCCACAAACTATCACGTTTAATTCTTTCAAAGATGCAGAGAAAATATTTTGATATGCAAAAAAATATCTCCAAATCACAGTGAAACCTACTACACTGCATATATATGCAGGAATGTCTATGTAAATACACTCAGTCCAGGAATTACAGTGATTAAAAACATTCATGCTATATGTTGTTACGTTAGCCTATCTGTGCCTGAAAGCCAGAACATCTAGACTCAGTGTTACTCTCTAGTTATCTTCTTCCAAAGTACTTCCAATCTGCTTGATTTTAACATCTCTTCCCATCACTACCAGTCTTGTCCCATTTAATTGTTCTCAAATTGAGAAAAAAGTCTCAAACCCTTCAAAGAGTACAAAATCTGTAAGCAGCACAAGTTTATCCAGTTGCCAATTTCATTACTTGCTCAATTACAGTAAGAAATACAATCATTTAGTGAGAAAGCCTGTTTGTGTAAGTAAATATATTAATATTCTACTAAATATAAGAAAGCTTTAATATTCATCATAGAAAACATAATGTTTTAAAGGCAAATGAAGTATTTAAGTAATGCATTCTCTTCCTAACATCTGGTCTACACTAAAACAAAATCATAGCCTGATGAAGCCAACAGCAGTCTTCCTCATTGGTAATGACAGGTCCAATCTCAGATCTCATTAATGAAAAGTGATATTTAAGTTTGCCTTCAAACAGTGTAGCTAACAGTCAGACAGCCTTACAAAGAATACAATACTGATTTAGATGGCATTCACCTTTATCTAAGTCAGAGGTACAAAAATAAAGAGACAGACAACTTTAATCCAAAGAACTTGCATCTCTCTGCTTCTTGATAGACCAGAGCTAGCTAGGCTGCAACTAGTAACAGAAGAATGAACTAATTTGAAGATAGTGGACTTCAGGGATCTTAACTAATAATACAATCATTCTTTTCACAGAAACACTGTAAAAGTGAATCTTACTACCACAATTTCAGAAGAATAATGAAGGATTATCCTGAAAAAATCTGAATATTCAGGTTAAAATTTTACAAAGTTACTTGATGCATTACTCTGGAGACTGGTTTCACCTTACCTCCTCTGTTCTTTTTTTCTTAATCAGGGCTGCACCATCTTTAATGTTTATTTCAAAGGCTTCTAGTTATGGTAACAATAACACTGTTCTAAATTCAGAGCCTCAGAAAATTCTTCAATAAACAAACTTTAATATATAAAAGAGCAATATCTTCTAACCAAGAATACCCATAGGGTGGATGTCTTTTGTGTATATTACTCTGAGAGTCTCATCAAAATAAGTAAAAATTGTAACCAAAGATCACAGAAAAAGAAGAATAACAAAAAAACCTAAAACAGAAATATCCTTAGCATTTTTAGTAAAACAATTTCAGACTTATCTGAAGTCTTAAAATCTGAAAAGCATTAATGGAAATTTTCCAAAAACAAACTAACAGATCAGGAAAAAAAATTTATTATTGCTATTAACGGCTTTTGCAGCGTTGCCTAGAAACCCAATCTCAGATCAGAGAAGCAGCATGGCAGACACTGAGGAAAAAAAAAAAAAACAACACAAGAAATGCCCAACCCAGAAAACCCTAGAAAATCCCCCCCAAAACAACCAAAGCAAGAACCCACCCTGCAACTTTTTTCCAGCATATTAAACTGAACTTGAACTTTTCAACAATTCAGGGGCCTGAGGGAATGAGTTAATATACAATCTTGATGGAGAATATACAACATAAAATTCCATTGTCACTTTTGATTTTGTTTTGATTGTTTTGTTTCTGTTCATGTGACAAAAACAATAAAAAAATCTATTTCATGTAAAAGATCTCATCATGCATCTTGAAAACAACAAGTAAATCAAATCCTTAATGTCATCACATGAATACTTTGTCTTAAATTCCAGTTCTGGCCCAGTCAATGCAGAAAGAGACTCGAAGCACGCCCAAGCAGGACAATTACCCAGATGGGAAAAGTTACCACTTTTTTTCCTTTATTCAGATTGATCAAACCCATTCTTGTTGGTTAACAGAAAAAAGCAACTAAATATTGACTTGTCAATGGCACACACTTTTTGAGAAGTGAAGATTTGTACTTCGAAAATTATTGGGAATTCTAATAAATGCAAAATCTCTAGAAATGAAAATTTTCACTATTTCATGGAATGATAGCGTAAGCCTTTGAAGTTCTGCAGGATTCTTACAGACATTTAACCAAAAGCCCACTATGTTTACAGAATTTCTGAGGGAGAGCAGGTTTTGCTTTAGATTCCATCCATTCAAGCTATCACAGAATCATAGAATCATTGAGTGGTTAGAGTTGGAAGGGACCTTAAAGATCATCGAGTTCCAGCCCCCCTGCCATGGGCAGGGACACCTCCCACCAGACCAGGTTGCTCAAAGCCCCATCCAGCCTGGCCTGGATCCTGTCACTACACTTGCTGACAAAGAGTCCCTCTCCAGCTCTCCTGTAGCTCCCTTTAGATACTGGAAGGCTGCCATAAGGTCTCCCTGGAGCCTTCTCCAGGCTGAACAGCCCCAGCTGTCTCAGCCTATCAACAGGTTTGATCAATCTTTTTGCATCAAAGAATGTTCTTCCCATATTCTGAACATAGTTTACTTATGCAACATACCTGGAAAACTGTTCCTGCAGCCCACGCATCTGAGCTCTGCTACGCTCGGACTCCAGTGTCACCTCCCGTAATCTTTTTTCACTCTCAAGCCTTAAATGTCTTTCTTCCTCCAACTCATGTATCAGCTTCTCACGCTGAAAGACCACAAAAAGTCATTTATTAATTGTACACATAAAACATAGTTTTAGCAAAAATTTCAGATTTAATTTGCAAAAAATCATTAATCAATCAAATTAATTACCCTAACTATCCAATTCCACCATTTTTCATATCACAATGTTACAGCAAATAAGAAACTAGAAATGGAAAGCCTCTCAGAATATCCCCAACACATTAAGCAACTCTACTTAGCTCAGATTCAGGAAAGTCAGCATATTTAAAAACAAACACCCACCCTCTCATTCAAATCTCTTTTTCTTTACCTCCACTCAAAATAAATGTAAAAAATTACATTTAAGATCTCCAATCTATCTTGTTTGAAGGCAGACACAGGAAGCACGAAACAAGTCAGGAGGACAATTTGCCACCCATCCCCTAATGCTTCAGTCTCCCCAGTAGAGAAGGACCCGATCCTCCAGGTGCTTGTTTTCTTATTTTGGCTGAGAGGAGGATCCCGATCACTAGGACAGAGTCTATTTTAATCTATTTACTGAAATGTTATGACAAAGAATCTGTTTTTAAAAACAGTATCAATCAAACAAATGTGAGAGAAATAAAAATGCCATTAATTTTACTAATATTTCTCAAAGACAAATAGCATATGTTTTTTGCCAATTCTTAAAACACAGGACCAAAAAAACTCAACTCACAACATACTGTCTACATTATGTCATGGCCTAATCTTTTTCTTTTTTTACAAAAAAGAAAGTACCTAATGATTTCAAAACTATTTTAAAATTAGCTAAACGCAATTTAGGAGGAGGAAGAGAATGAACTGAAAAGTTATAAGCATTTTTATTGAAATTAAAAAAATGTGTCTGAAGTCTTTTTCATGTGGCTTTGTTAAACAGGCATGAAATTAAATTAAATTTTTCCTTGTCCATTTAAATGAGATAACAAATCAATAAAAAAACCCAAGCAATTTATGTGGTACTACATTATGCTCCATCAGTAAAAGGGTTCCAATGACAGTTGTTTAAGAAAAGGTTAAGTCATCGTAAAGCTACAGTGGGTTCACCCCTTCTATGCTTTGAAAAAACCTCTGTGCCCATGGTGCAGTCCAATTTGTAGCCAGACAGCCTGACATAGTTCCATTGCTGACCTAGATTTTCATTACATACCTGCAAAAATTTATCTAGAAATTATACATACCATTTCATTAGAAAATAACAATGGTATCTTAGTGTTAAGCCATTAAATGGTGGAGACAGATTATTTGTACAAGTCTCAGGACTATAAATCTTGCTGGATAATAATTTACAATAGCAGTAGCCAAGGGACCAAAAATATGAACATTACCAAGAGCAAAAGGGATCTTAAAGACAGTGACAAATAAGCAGATGCCACAAAGGGAGGCTGCAAAGGATTAAATGAAATATCTATATGCTAGTGAATTACTCAGAGAACAGAGGGCTTCTGTCTGGTTGGTCATATGTAATATCTGGAAAATGGAAAACTGCAAAACAAGAAATGAATTACTGGAAAATAAATATATTGTTCTAACTAAATTATCTAATTACTGTCCTTGCTGTTACATAACCATGCTCTGCCAGGTGCTGAGCAATCCTTGGCTTCTGCCAAGCCAAGAGCAGAGAGTGCTCAGCACCAGCAGAAGATACACAACACCTTCATTACAGAGAGCACAACTCACGAAGGACAACTCAGGCTAATATATGGGGAGAATATTCAAAGCAGTTAGTATTTCTCCAGCTTAGATCCCGTTAATGCCACAGCTTCAAAATGATACTGTTCCAGAGGCCCTTGCTGAATACTGTTAACACCTTTTGCTGCTGCTAAAGAGACACCTAGAGTTTCCAAAGAGTCAGAAAGTACCAAGGAAAATGACATAAAAGAAATATATAGTTACCACCCAGGGCTTAAGACTAGCTTTCAGAAGACATCGGTGTCTACAGAAATTGGGCTTAAAACCAGGTATGTAACTGTCCCTACAGTGGCCAATAAGCCACCTTAGAGGAAAATCAGGCACTGCTCTGAGCCCCTGAGTGCCCAAGCTGATGCAGAGCACCAGGCTGTGCCTGAGCTACCTGATGCAGTAACTATGAAAATGGACTGAAAACCAGCGATTCAGCCAGGCTTTCAAAGCTTACTCAGCATCATTAGTGCCACGATGATCCTACTCTGACACAGCAACTACCTTTATGTGTCTGCTACGCTGACCATGCCCCCGTCCTCAATTAAACCTTCTTCCTACATTAAGTACAAAGAGAGATCTCCACAGGGGGAAGAGACAAAACATGACACTTCAGAAAGCAGACGAGCATCCCATCCTCAATCTCACTGCCAGGATGTTTAGCAGGTTGCAGACTTCTCCACTGACTGCCCTGCAGAAAGAGTGTGCCATACCTACACAAATGGCCACGCTGCTGCTGATCACAAAACCAGTAGAGGACTGAATATATACAGTGGAGATTCACAAATATAAACTCTCCTCTGCAGGTCAAAGAGCTGTATAAGCTATTTCTAGGTTTCATTTACCTCTTGCTGATAGGTCAGAGAATGCTGTTGCTACCATTTACTCTTTCTGTTCATGTGGAGAGGTCAGTATTATCATCTTACACAAAAAGATCAGCACATCCACTTTTTTTTTTCTTTAAGAAGGAAGGACCTGGCAATTACCTTAAGAAAAGTACCCATAAACCACCAACAAATTCACATTGCAAGAACAATAAGGTTATGGGAATTAAATGTCTAAACATTAGGAAATTCTGGAGCTAGTTAAACATCCAGTCCCAATTCAGCAATCTCATGGGTGAGCACTACACCACAGCATCAGTTGTATGAGCCCATACTGTTGCTGTACAAAACTTGTGATCATTTCAGCATAAAAGATAAAAAACATACATGTCACAAGGCTACAAGACCAGGCACAAAAGCACTAACCCATCACCCTGAAATTCTGGATTCTCATCCCAGCTTCGTCCCAGCTATCAAAAATGCCCTGTATGATGTGGAGAAGACTCCCCATAGGATATCTTTACAGCAAAACAACATCAGTCTAAATTTTTGTGCTTCTTCATAGGGATTTACTGGCAAACTTGAGGCACTTCTTGCCATTTCTTGCAGGCAGAAAGCAGATCCGTTTTCAGCCAGATCACAGATATTAAATACAGGGCAGGGGGGGAGTAAGAGACCACCCACACTTGGAAAGTTTTCAGTCTCCAGGACACAAAACACTCATGTATACTACACATAGAAGGAAGCCCCCAGCAATAGTGATCTTATCTACAAGAAAAAAGAACCTTTTCATTCAAACCCAGAAAAGCCATAATGAAGTGTCAGAAGAGAGAAGTGTGTCTGATGTACAGAAAGATCAGGATTAAGCAGAAATGTGGGGGGTTTTTTTGGTCTCCTGGAAGCAGATAATATATCCCTGAATTCTCCAGAAATTTTAGGTTGTCATAACCTCTTTCATAAACTCCTTGTGCTAATCCCACTCTATTCCTGTGCAAAATTAAGGTGTGAGAAAGGAAATTAACTAGCCAGAAATGGTTCAAAGTTTTATAGTGAATATAAGGTTACTGGAAAGTGATACAATTACCATGCTATGTGAACAAAAGGTTAAATTTTTATAAAAAAGAATCATGTGAAATGCATCAGCATGCTTTAACACAGGAAAATCACTGCCATCTTCCAGTGAAGTTACATGTGTTACCACTTGCCCATTCCTCTTTAATTGCAGCTTCTTCTCTCCAAACTATTTTCCCCTGCTTCCTCTCCTTGCCTTCTGCAGCACAGCTATAACATCCTCCCCTAAAAGCCTAACCCTTACTTCACTCTAACTTCCCTTTTTCAGCCTCTCCAGATAGCCTGACTTTCTTCATTTCACCCTGTCAAACTTCTGTCAACTTTCCAAATATGCAAAAATTTGGAGTGAAAGACAGGGTTAGCAAACTCCACCAATACTTCTGTGCAAGTACTGGCATATTTTAACACTTGAACAAATAGTGTTTGCAATTACTTTTTCATGAACATTTCAGCAATCAGGTTTTACTAGCTGCTCATTATGCTCGTGAGCCAGCGACTGCACTTCAACGAGTTCTTTTTTGTGTAGCTGTAGAAATGTTCGTGTCAAAGTGTTTCATTTCTCAACCAGTCGGGGACACGTATCACACATTAACTCATCTTCTCAAAGTTAAGAAAGGCATCCAATTTGAGATACTTATGATCCAAACAAGACGCACAAATACTGTTTATGGCTATACTGAAAATAGCATGTGTATTTGACAGAAAAATCTAAATCACTCCTTAGCACTGCACGAAGAGACCAAGAGATAACACTTATTTTCAGAGTTACTGCTTAATAGCCACGCTCTCGGTCTAAGGACTGACCCACTGCAGCTCTGAGACAACTGTCTCCCAAGAGGTGCTTAACTGTTTAGGTCTCCTTCAGTTCACTTTGGATGAACATCAGCACCTCTTTCCTTCGCATTCTACCAAACTGCAAACATCTCCTCTCCAGAGTGACCCCGGACACTGTGACAGCCAGCGCAAAGCACACAAGTGACAAAACATGAACAAGGACATGGCAGGTGGCAGCCACAGGAGGCAGATGGCAGTGGATGCTGCTGTGGCACCTGGAGCTACATAACGGGCCCTTCATTTCTGGCCAGGGTTTGACGCCAAGCATGCAGACTGAAGATGTAGAACCTTAAGGTTTTGTAGGGAAAGTCTGCCTTCTAACCTTGTTTTCCTTTCTGGGCTATTTTGCTGTCAGCTTTAAATTTAGACACAGACAACACTGAAGCCTTCCAAGTCAGGGACTTGCAGCTTAACTCCTTTACCTGTCATTGCACATAAAATCAGCAGATGTCTCTGAAAGAGGCGACTGGCTCCCTGACAACACTTTCTTAGAGAAGTATGGAGGGACGTCTCTCCACCAGGGTCAAACATCTGACTAACTCAAGCAGATTTTCTTACTCCAAAACCCTCTAGTCTCATCCCACCCTTTCTGCTGGACCTGCTTGACTCCCCTCCTCAGGGCTGATGATCTTGTACCCTCCAAGTTAAAACTGTTCTGTTGGTTCATTCTGGCGTATTCCTCCTTTCCCCTCCACCAAAAAACACTCTCCCCTGACCTTCCATAACACACCACCCTAATAATTTTACCTTTTTTTCAGTGTCAGTGCATCAGATGTGCTGTGTGTCTGTGCCTGGCTGTTGGCAGTAGGGGTTCATCTCTGAGGAGAGGCCAGGGCTGTCCTGTGCCACATGTGGCAAGATCCAGCTGGATGTGCCATGGTCCCACCACAGGGCACAGCCAGGCCCACCAGTAATACTGGTGGCTCTTAAGAAACGACGTAACACCGAAGTAAGGTGTGAGGAAAAATGTGTGAGAAAGACCCTGGTGGGTGCCCGGGTCCGAGGTGGGTATACTGAGGCCTCACCTTGACTAGTCCGCTCAGTTCTGGGCCCCTCACTACAAGAAGGACATTGAAGTGCTGAAACATGTCCAGAGGAGAGCCACCAAGCTGGTGAGGGGTCTGGAGAGCAAGTCAAATGAGGAGAGGCTGAGGGAACTGGGTGTGTTTACTTTGGAGAAGAGGAGGCTGAGGGGAGACCTCATTGCCTTCTACAACTACCTGAAAAGGGGTTGCAGAGAGGTGGGTGCTGATGGGTTTTTTTGTGTGTGTACGGTTGGACTTGATGATCTCAGAGGTCCCCTCCAACCATGAAAATTCTGTGATTCCCTCCAGCCGGTTAAGGGATCCTGGGGGACATTCCTTGAAGGATGGTGGCCTGTGGAAAGCCCACGTTGGAGCTGAGGAATCTTGTGAGAAAGAAGTTACAGCAGAGAGGGGCTGCCATGGACTTACCTGAGCCCGCACCCCCATCCCCACCTGCTGCTCAGCAGGGACAGCGGGGGGGGGGGGGGGGTTAAACTCCCCAAACTGCACTTTGCAAAGTGTTGTTTTAAATTTGTCATTGCTTTACATTATCCAAATCTACTTTGATTGGTAATAAATTAATTTTATCTCCTCCAAGCCGAGTTTGTTTTGCCTGTGAGAGTAAATGGTAAGTGATCTTCATGCCTTTCTTGTGACCCACGAGCTTTTTCACCTTATTTTCTGCTCGGGTGCTGTTGAGGGAGGGGGGCGAGAGAGCGGCTGGGTGGGTGCAGGGCAGCCCACCACACAGAGTATTTCATTTTCAAATTTGGAATTGATCTTTCAGATAAAAAAAATAAATCACACTACTCCTTTGATCAATAATGTGACCTATATGTTAAACAAAAATGCAGCTGTGCATCAAGATTTAAAACTACAGATAAATTCCAAGTAAAAAATTAAAGTATACAGTATACACAAGCCACGCATATTATACAGAGTGTTACTATTCATAAGGAAGGCAGTCGAACATCTACAGCGGAACTCGTCCCTCCTTCTTCCCTTTAGCTTACACTTAAGTCTTAAGCAATTCTTAAGAACTGCTAGGTATAACTGGACTGATTAGTTCAAATATCAAAAATGGCTTAAAAGGGGCACAGTGTAATCTATTCTTACCTTTACAGTTACCTTCTAAGTAGTGAAAAGGGCTACTGCTTAAATAAAAATAGGATTCTTCTGTACTCTTGAATTTGTTCTTTGCTCCACCATTGTATCTTAAGAAAGGTTTTACTATGGCACCACTAATTCTGCTAACATGAGAGCACTATTTTGTCAAAAGAAGTCTACATGAGAATATTTAACACAGGCTTAAAGTTGCTCAAAATCAGGCTAATAACCTTCACATTAATTTTTTAACAACTATTTTAAAGCATTTGCTAAGGACAGTCACAATTTCTGTGTAATTAATATTGATTTCAAACAGATACTTGGCGATGAATTTAAATGAGAAGAAAAGAATACAATTTTTTTTTGTTTACATTCTGAAGTATCATTAAGTCATTGCTAACCTAAACCCAGTGTTTATGTATATATTTTTAATACATTTTCTGATGCCATGCATCTGATACCCTGCCATGAAAGTCATAATATAACAGAATCATAGCCTGGTCTGTAACACAACTTCCTACGAGCCACAGAGAATCAACTGGCCACAAAAGTAGACATTACCACCACCAAAGCAGACAACAACAACAGAGTTAAGCAAACAAATGGCAATTACTACAAGCACATAAAAAATTAGTTTTTTTCTGGCAAGCCAATGCCCAATATGAATAAATAAGCATTTTCAAAGTACTCAAAACCACTATGCATCACTCCTGTATGCCACTTTTGAAAGACTGCTGCAGGCAGGAACCACAGAGGAGCCTGGGATAAGGGATGGGAGAGGGATAGTGAAAGAGTTCCATTTTTCAATAATTAATTACAAAATATTAATTGAAATAGAAACTGGAATCTGCAACTTGGGTCTCCCAGTTGGTTACCTTAACAAAGTAACTAATTTTTTCCGATGCAATGAATATTTAATTCCCCCAACACAATGCATGGTGATCAAATGGTATTCGTGCCACAATATGCCCAAGACCCAGCTGCCCACAGCCCAGGCTGTTGGTTAAAGGCAAGTACAAGTCTTCTATATTTTATAGATATTTTGTGAGATTTTATGTTTAGGTCTTGCCCAAAAAACCCCCACCCACCCCACAACAGGTCAAGAAGCCCACAGAAGGTAGGTGAAATCTCTTTGGTGTGGTCACCTCTGGAGGCAGATGGACCTGGTCATCTCCCTTCTGCAAAGCCCAGGGCTCCCAGGCCAGGCAGAAGTCCTCCCTCCAAACTCTCCCTGTGCAACCTGGCTCCAAACCCAGCACGCAGAAGACTACCGTCCTCTGCCTGCCTTAACTTATTTCACTCACAGATGACAGGAAAGAAATGTGATTATAACAACAGGGAACAGATACCATTTTTTTTATTGCATCATAAATTGCAGCAGGTACCGACTGTATTTTCATTCAAATTAAAATGAGTCAAACTTCAGAGTGTCCTTTGTTTGCTTCTCATCGATCGCTGTTAAACCAAATGTTTCTCATTCTGTAATCAATACTTCTCTGCAAAAATAAACCGAGGCACTGACAAACAACTTTGCAGCACATTGCAGCGCTCCTTGTAGTGGACTTTGACAGCATGAAAAAACACTACCCCAAAGAGCAGGGGAAAGAAGCGCATTGCTTATTGTGCTTATTACAATTTTTACAGGCTGCTTACAGCTGAATCATTTTACTGTAACAAGACTTTATTAAATTAGCCAGCTATTGAAACCAGAGCTTTCCAACAGTGGCAGTTAATATGCCTTTGTCCCTTGTTACTGTTTCCAGCTATACTGGGAATGCTGACAAATACCCCTAAACGCTCAAAGCTTTCGCGGGGATGAAGTTACACGTGTTTTTAAAGCACAGTGAAGCACTAATGTATAAACAGTAATAACTTAAACACTTGGAGGGTTCATGGAGGGAGAAGTGGCTTTATTTCTATGGCTCTTCTGAGTAAGAAAGTTAAGGGTGAAGCTGTGTGGCTGCTCTGTAATCAAAATTAATTACCCTTTCACCTGATACAGATTTGTACTAAAGGCTAAAGAAGAAATTTCCTTGATTTATATTAGGCCTCTACTTTTGTTCCCAATTATGATATAATCATTTTTTCTAAACTTATTCCCACCAAGGCTCTGCAACAGCAAGATATAAATAGCATAAAAAGCAGTCTCCTAATTTTAGGCTGGTATCTTCTAGATTCTCATTCCAGTAGGAAAATATGATGGTTCTTTAGAACAGAATTCTGTTCCCAAAATGCCAGGCTACCCTAATAAACCAGGAAAATTTAATTGACACTACATAATTTGTATTAGCATTTTCCAAAACTGCCTTGGAAATAAAGTAAATAAATGGATGCAAGTAATTTATTTTCCACTATGAGATGTTAATATGCTAGTACATCCCTCTCTTTAGCCTCATATCAGAGTAGCACATGTATCCCAAGACTACCAGATGCAAACTTTAAGCTTTGCTTGGCTCTAAAATGAATAGCAAGATAGGAAACGCTTATTATTATTAGCGATATTTTAGTGGCCGTATTTTACACACTTTATATTCTTGGGTGAGAACACTGCTCCAGAGGAATTCAAGTAAATTAGAAACTCTTTCTTGGTGTAGTTACTCCTTCCGAATAAAATAAGACACTAGCTCTCACTCTGCACTAGCTCAAAATTGCCACCATGTGGCAGGACAGCAACTTAATTTAGCATTATTTATACTGCACTGATACGGTTTTAATTGCATCTGTACGACAGAATAACTGCTGTGCTGAAGCTCCTTTATCATTGCAAGCCTACAATTAATCTGAATTAGGCAGGCTATTACACGAGCAGTGCTGTATATACAGCTGGAGTTGTGACAACATTTGTGTTACAGAAAAATAAAATAATTAAATATTTCACAAAACCTTCCAGCAGAGTGCTAGATGGCTAGCACCACTCTCTGCCCATCGCTTTCAACACCTACATGGACCACATTTAGCACCTTTCCTGGAGACAGATCTCCAGCCAGAATGGTTATACCCAAGCCAGGACAGTCATTCACACACAGGCGTTCTTTCTGCAGGTAAAACACTGGCATCCCCAGGAGAATCTATTCCCTCGATTCCTTAAAGTTCATCTCCATATCATATTTTCAGTGCTGAATGAAGGCAAGCAGTGCATATTTTGACAATTCAGTCTCCCTAACAAAACAATTGCTATTCATCCAAATCCACAACTGATAGCCCCATTTCACAAAGGCTCATATTGACCTTCAGTTCTCAGCATAATTAATTTTTCCACTTTATACATTATTTTCTTATAGGGGGAGGGGTGTAGAGAGAATACTCTTAGTGAACTTGAAAGTCAGATTGTGGATATTTTTTATTATTATTCATCTTCAAGTGATAAGGCCTTTAAAAATGAATTTGCAAATGTAATTGAGCTTCTAATAGCTTCTACATACAGTAATTAAAGAAATCTCATTTCTCTAAATTAAACATAATGAAACGCTTTTCAAGATCAAATAAAAACTTGAAAACAATAGCGAGACAGACGTAATCCCTGTGAAAACCCAGTAGTCATAAGCATGTGGAAAAAACCCTGTCAATACCAAAATGAGGAACAGTGGCATAAATAAGTAATATAATGTAATTTTTTCCCCTGAAACATCTTGATTACAATGGCTAATTATAATTCCAAGCCCTATGCTACATGGTTGGTTTTTTTCCTTAAGGTGACTTGCATTATATTAAGATGTCTATTCAAGCATAAAGGTGTTTGTTTGATTTTTATACCAGGTATATACAATTTTTTCTTATTAGAAAAAAAGTTTGATAACCAATGCAACTCGTTGACAATGAACTTTTATTAATTCAGATGTAATCAAGCAAAAATCCCCAGGCTGTGCCAGTTGCCAGTTTATGCCTCCCACTTGTTCGATTCAAGAAAAATTATAATAATGGTGTTTGCACTGTAAAACAGCCCAGAAGCGTGTGTAGCAACAACTTGCAAGAGAATACAGTCCACCCACCTGGGCCACCAAAGTGTCAATTGTTTGATTCACCTACAATCTTCCATCAGATCTGCAATTCTTGAAAACTTCCTAACGGGATATCCATGCAGAAACACATGAAACACAGAAGGCAAGGCTGTGTGGCAAAACAAAAGCTCCCAGTGACAGAAACACAACTGAGGTTTCTTAATTTGATTTTTTCACCAGAACAAAAGAAAAACTTTGAATAAATAAAAGTCACACCATTAAGCAGTGACACAGTTACAGCCTGCATTTAACCATCTAGAGATTTCACAGACTTGAAGAGCTACAGCAGTAGATTTGAATGCTCTACTGATAGAGAGTCCAAGTCTCTCAGTTGCCCTGTAGTAGATTTATTTAAATAAACAGACCATGGGAATGAAATCCCCACTCACACAATAAAGATTAGGAATAAATGAACACAATGATTTAGAAAAGGATTAAGGTTCCAGTGCCTTACCCCATGGGATACTACCTATATTTAGCAATCAGAAACTCCACCTTGGATCAGAAGAGAAGCCTCAAGAATTTTTCTTTAGTAAAAGGTGTTATCTGCAGCAAATCAACCATACCAAAAAAAGCAATAAAAAAAATCATAATCCAAAACCACAAACTAACCCTAGTACTATGTGCACAGAAGAAGGCCACATTAACAGTAAGGCATTCCATAGAAAAAAACCTCCTCTAGATACACTTTTACCCTTATTGGTGGTAACACAAAAAAGTTATTAGGATATTTTTCATTATTTTTCCTGCCTAAACTCCTCTCTCCTGTTTAACAGCATATCTACAACCCTAGAACTTTGATTTGCCAGAAGATTAGATGAAAGTTCTCTCGAGTGTGTTACATGTTCTTTGGACTTCTGACCTACAGCGACACTTTCAAAACAACTGTGTACTCTAGAGGTGCATGAGATGAGCTCTAGGCCGTATGATATAGGGTGGTTTCCACATTTCCACTCGCTCAGATCACATTTAATTTCTGATATGGCACGGTTTTAGGTCTATAGTGAAGTAATAGATATTTGCTGTCAGTTCTGGATGAAATTCCAGCCTAGGCATAGACTTAAAAAAGAAAGAGATTCCTTGAGCTCTGTAAACCAGTATAGTCCCATAGTTGATATTCTCTTAAAATTTAAGAAAGATTTTGAAAGGGGATTTTACAAGGCAAGCAGTTCCTAGATCTGTGCGTTCTTGAGAGCGTCTAGAAAAGATAATCCAAGAACTATGGCAGCCAACGGTCAGTTTACAGTCAGAAGATTTATTCAGGTTCCTTTTAACTAGGTAACTGTATTTTGATAAACTACTATGTAAACATTACTGCAAACCCGTATTTTTGGCATACTTGCCAATGGCTAGGAAGTCTAGACAGTGGGGAAAAAGAACTCATAAATATGTAGTCATGCTGGATTTTGAATTCTGAAACACTGATGTCTAACCATTTAAAGGGACTTGCTGCAATGGACTAGTGCCCCACCAGAAATAAAGCATAAAGGGAGAATAAGAAGAAAAAGGAAAGGTAGAAAGACAATTAAAGGCAACATGTCACTCGAGCTACACTGTTTATAGTTTGTATTGATTTTAACCTACAGAATTCGTATGAAGCAAGACATTATCTGCAGTATTTATTCCTATGTTTTCTAACGTATGCAATGAAGGGACACAGCCCCAAATTACCAGTGACAAGGAGGGTCCAGCCACCAGGCTTCTTCTAAATCCGGCTGAAATAGTAGAAGAGGCCACTGTCCCACTCTGATCACTCCTGATCAGTAGCTGGAGGTCACCAGCCTTTCAGATAGGGGAAGAACCACCTCAGGTTCGGGCACAAGGCAGCCAGTTTGACCGAACCCACCACCAGATGTTCTTTGAAGCAACCTGGTGGGCTGTGCAATAAAGGAGAAGATGGAGCACGAGCATAATCCCTCCCGACTCCACTGTGGTGGCAGTAACCCCCAGCAGGGAGACGGTGACATCCTAAATGATTCTTGCTTATCTGCAATGCCTGTGTGCCTGCACCCAAAGCAAATGGGTTTTCTTCCCCTGCAGCTCACCAGCATGTTCTTTAGATGATATAAATGGGTTCTTTTCTAGTGGACTGGATGCTCACAGAACAAAAAGGGCATGTGGCTGAATCAAGGGCTTCTCACTTGGATCTGTATTTGTGAGATAGGAGTTAGGCAGCAGGACGCATACAGGCTAAGCATTTGAAAAAAACACACTTATAAGAGTTTTATTTGGCTTTAAAGGATCGGCCAGTGGAACTCTGCCTTCGTTGCTCCAGGGAGCTCTGGGATTTACTCACAAGCTAAGAGTCATGTGTTACTTGACCTAAAGCTGGGGAGAATTAAGGCTTCTTCACTTTCTGGACTTCTCACGAATACATTTGTACTTCCTGCTAATAAATAGGATAACAAGAAGTTAACTGAAATAGATGTAAGTCTAAACAAATATTGGGAGGATGGGAGAAGTAGAACATAACGATGCCAGTCGTGAAAAGTGACTCAGTCTGCAGTGCCACCAGAACCCACAGATCTGGAATATGCTGATATTTTAAGTTTTCACACACACACTTCAATTTGCCTTTCCCTGCTGACACACTCAACACCTCCGGCATCATCACTTTGCTGCTTGCAACCTCTCCATACAGAATTTCCTTTTCCCAGGCTCTTTAAAGCATTGCTTATGAACATGTCAGATCTTATTACAATTTTTCAGTGTTTGCCTGTAAAGTCCATTTATGGTCTGTAAGTAACTGCAAAAAAGATACCTTATTTACTCAGCTGTTCCTTGCATGTATTCCAGAGTCCTATTGCTTTAGTTTTCTGAAAAAACTGTATCTCTCTATCATATTCACTCCTTTAGCATTGCAGGCACCGCTATAGGCAATAGGGAAAGGAGGTGGGTTTTTTTGTTGGCTGGCACATGTCCAGTGGTATTTTTAACAGAGCTGCCACTGCAAAATCTTCATTAGGGCTGATGACACAGACACACAGAAGAACTGACTCAACTTTCAGGGGCCAGACCGAGTTTGCAAGCCTGGTACCTGGGAGTGCTTGGGGGAAAAGCCCCACAAAAACACCACCACAACAAAAAACCCAAAATAAACAAGTCTGCATGCTGTTTATAATCCATTCCTGGTCAAACTGGAGTAACTGAAAGACTGTATCTCCATCTGATATCATTTTGTGATATCACATTTCAGTAACGAGTTCCCTTGAACATCTGTTCATGTTTCCAGAGACTAAATCCAGCTCAACTCTCAGTGCCAGCCAGGCTGTACTGCTGTAGTCCTATTTCCTTACCAGAACAGGTAGGTTAGATACAGCACAAGATAAAGACCAGATATAAAAACTCTGACACTTAGTTCCCTGGTCTTCATTTCCATGTTTATCTTTTTATAGAGGATGTAACTGTTCCATTGTATCTAACCATAGTTTACTCCAATCTACTAACTGCACTGTACACGTCTGTCATTTAAGACACAATTGAAAAAAAATCTGCTGTTTTTTTTTATTTTTCCAAATTAACAGCAAGTGTTGAGAACTACAAGTGTTTAATTCTCTTGAAGAGAAAAAAAGAAAAGGTTTTTATTTCTCTACAGAAGACGCCAACTAGTAAAACTAAAGAGTGCAGCTCTCCTCTCTTCTGCCTCTTCCACCTTCAGCACTGGTTGAAAAAAAGCCCAACAGGAGTAGTTGCAGTTAAGCTGAGCAGAACTTCTGTTCCTGGGCATAACCACATAGTTAAAAAAACACTAGAATAGGAGTCAGCAGAGTCACCCCCATGTTTTGATACGTCCTGGCCAGCACACCAAGGTTTCCCATCACTTCCATACACGGTTCCTTTGCCTTTCACAGCAACAGATGTTCCATACAAGCAAGAGAGTGACCTCCTCGAACCTGGACATCTCAGCAATGCTTTAGACTCCCTGAATCACAGCCATGCCTGTTCGTCTATCCACCAGGTGCAAGGAGGGGGTTAGAAAACTCTTTGTAATTATTTAGTCTTCAAACTTTGGTAAGAAAGACATTTTGTTGCACATTTGCAGAACAGGAAATATGCTCTTCACTAGTGCTGCTGCAGACTGCTGTAATACAGCAACTACAACCAACAGCTTCCTGACACTCGCTCAAGAATCAAATTTGATATGAAATTCAATACTGGAGAAATATGAACAATCTTTGCCTAAACAGAAAAGAAACACCCTGGCTGCACTGCCCACGCAAGCAAACCAAGCAGAGGTGTGTCTGTGGGAATCGGGGAGCACAAGTGTTTAGTTCCTCTCTTCAGCTGCTGTGGGGGGTTGGGGAAAAACCCCAACAAGCATCGCTGGTCCTGCTCCCCCCCTGGCATCCACAGGTAAGGCAACAGCTACATGAAAAGAACAAAGCTAAGAAAAGTTTCTCTTTCCTGCCTCTGTTAGATTAAACACATTTCTAGAAGCTGATACTCCTGTTTCCTGGGAATTCACAAGGATATTTCTGTTAATCTGTTTATGTTCCTTCCAAAGCTCTTCCTTTCGAAATGTGTTAGATTGCACACCTCAACTGCAGTCACCTCCTCCTATAATTTTCCAGTTTGTGAAAGCTCTTCTCTTATCAACTGATGGGAGATACAACTGCTGGGAAACAGCCTTTAGACAATCGCAGCTGGCAACTCTCAGTCTAGTTTTGGTACAGAGTTATTTTTAAGGCACGTATTTTCCTATAATCTCTCCTACATCACAAGTTTTCCCTTCTGAGGCATTTCATTATACAGGGAAATAGAATCATAGAATCATAGAATGGTTAGAGTTGGAAGGGACCTTAAAGATCATGAAGTTCCACCCCCGCTGCCATGGGCAGGGACACCTCCCACCAGACCAGGTTGCTCAAAGACCCATCCAGCCTGGACTTGAACACCTCCAGGGATGGGGCATCCATGACTTCTCTGGGCAACCTGTTCCAGTGTCTCACCACCATCACAGGAAAGAATTTCTTCCCAATATCTAATGTAAATCTCCCCTCTCCCAAATTAAAACCATTACCCCTTGTCCTATCACTACACTTCCTGACAAAGAGTCCCTCTCCAGCTCTCCTGTAGCTCCCTTCAGACGAACAGCAGCACAGTCAGCATAATGTTTGTTTTACAAATAAAAAATTTAGATCAGAAATGAAATATTTTCCATAATTATAAAGGAATTAGGTGGCAAAAGTAGCAGCAGGGCCTTACAAGACCCCTAAAAGTTAAAGCCTCTGACCCTTAAAGAGTATAATAAAGAAGGGATTCATGCAGCTGGTTATTTGAACTCACAGAACAGGGGACTGCGCAGAAAGTCCAGCTTATCAGTATTTTGGAGAATGAGTCCAAGCTACTTCACAGCCAGGTAAGGTCCCGTATCAGGCCTGGTACTTTCATTAGTTTCCAGAAAACTTCAGAGCGCATCATGCCAAGCAGTATGGAAATAACACAATCCAAACATCACAGTCATTCCCACAGTCTAGACAGTCTCCTCTCGCAGGACATGCAAGCGAGTCTGGTCACCAGTTCCAGACTCAGAAAACTATGTCATGAGATCTTCATTATGAAAGATCCTGTAGAATATTAAAAGATCCCTTATCACAATGAAACAGACAGAGCCAAAACAAACAGAAAGTATGTAAAAGCAAATTCCTGACAAAGCAAAAACTGAATTAAAGTTTAAGAGAATAGAGTAGAAAGGAAAAGAAAGGAAGGATCTCAGTTGCTAGCTCAAGCCATATGAATCTATAGTAAGAATATAATTTTATTATAGGAAAACATTATTTTCTTACTATGTTTAATATTTCTTTTAAAACGTTGGCAGCAGCTGCAGAGAGGGGTGATTATGCTCTGCCAATAGAAAAAAAACCAACAAAGCTAATGGGGCTTAATGGCACAAAGAACATTGACAGGTTCAAATCTTGCTTGGATGAGCGGCGCCGAGTTTTCATGACTACCTGCAGAGCGCGCAATGGCGAGTGACAAATGGGCCAACAGTTTTTCCCAGTTTCTGCTGCCTATCTTTTATTCACCTCTGATAGACTACTTTCTGGGTATATAATACATATATAAATATATATGTGTGTGTGTACGTATATATTTGCCTCTGCCCAGAGGAAATTTATCAAGACCACAGTACCTTACCAGGCTATCTTGGTGCCATGAAGCAATTAAGGATCAGGGCTCCATTACGAAAGATGCTGAACAAAGATTTGCTTCAGTAAAGAGTTTTTACTTTAACAGGAGGCAATCTATAGGGCTGCTGGAGTTGACTTACTCCAAGGGTCAGCAGCAGCTTCACAGTACAAGCTCCAAGAGCATTGCATTCCTTTAAATAAATGGGCATTTAATGGAAGCAGCACAACTGAGCAACGCTCTTGGTACATAAATTTTGTCCTTGCCTATACAGAAACTTTCTCTCCCTCACGATAACCTTTTCTGTCCCATTTGGGGGAAACAGGTTCTTCTTCTGCACCCTGACACAAAAAAACCAACCAAAACAACTTGGTTTGTGCAGGGACTAGTACCACATACCACAGAAAATAAAAATCACTAGAGTGATGTTCAAGTTCACCTCTAGATGGTTACAATATGAAGAAATTAAAGACCACACTCCCTGTCCAGTGGTGACAATGCTCACCTATGCTGACTGGTTGGATGACACTCGCGTGAGTTTGGGGAATGGCGATTTCTGCACTATCTCATCCTCTCTGCCTTGCTTAAGCCACATTTTACACAAGAAATCCTCTAACATGCCCAAATCATCATAAAGGTGAATACAATGCATCCCACAGAACCCCTGGAAGAGCTGCTACAAATAGAGAAACAAGAGGAAAAGGCTGGAATTGTTGCAACAGATACTGTGACCAGATTTGAATCAACCCACTCAAACCATTAAAGATTTTTTATTTGGTCTTACAAATGAGCCTACAAGATTTAAGAACAAAACCTTAGAATACTAGAAAAGAGGTTTATTTTTAAAAAATAACTATGAACAAAGACTTAAGAAGAGAAGCGGATGGATTTTTCTCTGTTCCCAGAACCAACACTGCAAATGAAACTTTTAGGTGGAAGTTACAGTTACTGGTAAGTACTATAAATTCTACACTAAGAGTTTAACTACTGGCCACAAAAATCACCCCAAAACAAACAAACAATTGAAAATCTAGTGATTTATTTTATTTCTAATATGCTAATTTGCCCAGCTACTTAAAAAAAAATATAAAAGTTGCAATACCAAGTATATCACAGCAGTTTCACTGCTATTAATCTCTACGAATGTGCCTTCCCTGTTTGCATATAATTCAAATTGTTGGCCCGGTGCATACATTCACCTGTCCTCTTCAGAGCTTCAGATGTTGAGCCTAACTCTGTCCTAGCACAGATCCCTTTCTTGTATGAGATAAAACACGGCTGTAAACGTTTCTGCCTCTTCAGCCTGCGGATGGGTGGCTCTATTCAGGTCAGCCTCGCAAAAATATTAATCCAGTGAGCATGTGGCTTCCTCGAGTCAATGCCATTGCCTGGAGGAGCTCGGGATTGCAGAGCTTAACCTTTGATATGAAAATGGCTGCAATTCACTGTTATTAGTGCACGGGCACATCACTCCTATTAGGCGGTGAGCTATTGCCTAGAGCGGGATACATCTGTTTCTAGTCATAAAGCGGGATTTGCTTCACACGGAAGCTAACTGCCATCCCGATATTCCGTACGCCCATAGATCCTGTGGGATTGCCCACACCCCTCCTGTACTTCAACAACCCCTGCCTTTCTTATCTAACGTATAAATGGCAATTTCTACTTGAGGGCAAGTTAGTTGCTATGACATACTTTCTACAGATTGCCTCTGATTTACTCTCAGACCTTATATAAACGCATTTTCATGTATTTTTTCCTATGTTCGCTGATTGTCCTGTGCAACCTGCTCTAGGAGCACCTGATTTGGCAGGGGGGGCTGAACTAGATGATCTCCAGAGGTCCCTCTCAACCCCATATCATTCTATGATTCTTACATATTCTACTGGACTCATTTATTTTTTTTTTATGTTGACTAAATATTTGCAGAAACTTGTTGAAGAGGCTTTGATTAGTGAGGGGCAAAACTTATTTCTGCACCTTTGGATATAGAAATTGTTTTTACAGCGCCAGCGCCTACAACATCCTTGGCAAACGGGGCCAGAAAACTCCAAACCCAAGGACATAACATGGGAAGGACTTGCGATGGCAAGTCCCAAGATCCCCTTTAAAACCCTGTTGTATTTTTAAAATACTGCAGCCGATGCTTTCCAGCTCCACAGAACCTAAATCCCAGTGAAGCCAGGGAGGACTGCACTTCCAGCACGTCAGTTTTCCAGCGGGCCTGTGGAGGAGGGTGGTGTTTTCCATGGCTGCAGCTCCCTCTCCTGGTAGAAAGTAGAAGCCAGGGAGCCCCAGCAGCATCCCCAGCCTCCTCGCACCACTTCTTCGAACACGGGAATGCAAGAAAACCGATTTTAAGAAATTATTGTGGAATTTGGTGAATAAACCGGACTCCGAAATTAATTATGTTTGAAAGCAGTGACCAGAGGCAATGGGGCTCTCGGTACTTCTGCTTCAGGAAGAGGGAGCAACCCAGTCGATTTTTTTAATTGGAAAATGACTGTTGAAAAGTCTCAGCATCTTAAGTCGTAAAGAATCCTTAGATTCATCAAAGTCTTAAATTAAAAAAAAATGAACAACTGAAAACATTTTCGAATTTGAAGCAAGCAACTAAAAATCTCAGGACACAAGAAGAACTAAAACAAAAAATATCTTTTAAAACCACCACAATCATTAAAACTGCAAAGTTTTGAATGAGGACATTTGGCCTAATGAAGTATGAACAATTAATGAGGTTCAGAAGCATTAAACTAGGCTTTTAAAGAATTTCAATAATCATTACTGATGCTAACTACTCCAAATGTCACTGAGTTTCCGTGAGGGCCATATGATGAAGTTCCTAAGAAAAACGAGCTAGACAGCATGACTAGCTGCATGTAGATACACAGCTTCACAGAGGAGACAGCACAAGGGTCAGGCTGCTTTTTTCTAGTTTAGGATGTTTAATATTCAAACACATATTTTAAAACAGCAACTTCTCTCTCTTTGCTACTTCCTAAGCAAACGACAGATAGATGTTTTCACAGACCTAAGGACCCAGAAGTTGAGAAAGACAATTTAGCCTTTTGTATCGCATCTTTAACACTTCATTTATTACTAAATATCATCTATTTTCGAATGACCCGGGTGCTTCTGCAACAACAGCCTTCCCAGCTGCTGGAGGCCATTGCAGAGATTCATCACGCCGGTGACAGAAAGTGCCTCGGCGCTCGTGGCGGTACATTGTGCTGCCATCTGTAAGACCCCAGCTCAAGAGCAACCTCAGGATTCCCCCTCCTCCCTAAAAATCCCGGTCCGTAGTGCAGATGTTAGGAGCTGGCCCTCTGAAAACGCTGACCATGCTCTTTTTCAGAGGGCGTCCTGCTGGCTGATGAATGGGGGCGGCATTAAATACCAGCTGCGGCGCTGACCACACAGCCAGGATGGTGGTCCGAGACAGAACATCTTGGCCAGAGGTAAATGCAGCTCTCAGGAGATGTGTGGAAAAAAGCACAATTTTCTACAATCATGGGCTGCCACATAACTGCGTTTTCAGCTTACTACAAAACAAAAGATGGAGATCAGGCTTTCTTCCATTTCACTCAGCTCAACAAAGCGTCGTCAAGCCAGGGTTTGATCTCCTCTTTTCTTCCTCACCAAAAAGTAGCACCCGCATTAAAAGCCTAAATTCGAGCAAGAGAGCAAACAGCTGAAATGACACACAAAACACCCTGGAGTTCGGAAAAAGCAGAGAATATGGCGAGGCTTTCTACTCATTTTAATATGATTTCAATCAAGACCTTTTCTGCACTTCAACACATCCGTCTCCATGTGAACGCTCCAGTTTGGCAGACGAGGAGACGAGGCAGAGATCTTTTCAAAGCTGATTACTTTAAAAGTTCAGTTTCAGTCTGGAAAAAAAGGCCGATTTGCACCTCCTGTGGTTTCCAAAGAGGCTATTAGGTATATCTAAACACATTACTTTTAAGAAAGTTGTAACAAGCAGAAGTGACTCTGTTCCCAGCAATAATGCAACATCCTACTGACAGTGCTATTTTTTTTTTTGCCTTTCCTTTTTACTTCTTCCACTCCTTATTTAAAAACTTGCAGTCTCTACTGTTTCACAGCAAAAACTGTTTGTGAAGCAAGAATTGTGCTGATGGCATCAAAACTCATTAATATAACTTGTTTTTCCATTATTAGCACCATCTGAGCCTGTTGAAAGCCTTAACCAGGGCTTTAATTTTTCCACAGAGAGCTTTAAATTAATTAGTGGTTTACATGCTAACAAAGAATCTGATACATTCATAAATCAATCTAATGCAGAAGGATTACCAGAGGGTGGAAACCTATTCACTGGGGACCTCACATTCACTTAACATGGTGAGATTTTAACAAAAGGGTGCAGGTGTGGGATGGACGGGTACCGGGAAGAGCCCATGATAATCACTTTGCATCACTTAAGGACACAGCAGGACTCTTGGTAAATCAGAGCCCAGGGCCCACCCGAAGTGAAGCCCACGTAGATGTAAAAGGCAGCATCAGCCCACTTTAACCTTCACAGCTAAATTGCCAGAGTGCTACAATTTCTTTTGAGTAGGTTACAGGCCACTGAACTAATGGAACAGAGAGCAGAATTAAAGGACTTGGATGCAGAAGTACAGGCTAAAAACAAAATCTGTAGAACACACATGTAAATAAAGGCACTTCTTTTTCTGGGCAGTGATTACATGAATACAAGTAATCAATATGTGAAAACAATTTTGTATACTTTTTGTTCATTTTAGGCTTTTCATCTAGGTTTCTGCTAACACAACACTCACTCTGCCATGAGAGCTCTGCTATATAACCGTGACAGTATTTTTTCCTGTTTTTCCTAACCCACGCTGTTTACTGTTAAGAAAATTTCACAAAAAAAATGAACACTTGACCTGGTTCTGTGTCCTAAAGTTCCAAAGTCATGAGCTTAAAGTTTAGAAAAAAAAACAAAACAAAACCAAACAAACAACAAAAAACCAACAAAAACCACTCTGATGACTAAAGCAATTTTCAGTCTTGACTATGTTTTGAAATAAACTTGTGATCTATTTTGAAAGCTGCTAATTTTAATAACAGAATCTCTGTCACCACAGACACCTGCACAGTCTCCATCAAATGCTGCAAGAACTGCGCACATATGAAGCAATCATCTTTTCCTTTACAGAAAGGTAAAACATCCTTGATGAGTCAGAAGAAACATGACTAAGAAAACCGTGAACATGCACATTAAGAAATTAAAGACCAGGAGCAACAGGAACAGCCACCTGGCAACCTTGGCTCAGTGCTGCTGAAACTTTCGGGAGGTGCATTGGCAGTAACTGTGCATTTTGATAACGAATAATCAATATTTACTGATGGTGGCTCATAAAATAAAGAAGTCTGAGCAATTTTCAGGTTTCTGAATCGATTTCTGAATTGTCAGTCTGAATTTATTCAGTTCTCCTAATTCTAGCAATGTATAATTACATACTCACTCAACCCTATACACAAGTTATCAGGTTTTCCATACAATTATATGGAAAAAATGTATTACAAGTTATTCGTATATTTCTGGTGATAAACATTTATCATTAAATGGAATACCTTAATTTAAACTTCCATAGCTTTCAGTACATATCTACTTCCAATAATAAAAAAATAAATAAAAATAACTCTGGGTTGTATTAAAAAACACATTTCTTATGGGGAGCTCTCTGGGACAGACACATTGGAGCCATATACAGAACATACTGCCTGATCTTCAACCTCAGCTCAAGTCTCCACAGAAAAACATCTCCTCATAAAAATGTGTTTTGTTATCACCCACCATATGTTATTTATACAGATGTGCAAAGCCATTTTGGAGCAAAGCTATCAGAGTGTAAGTATTTCCTACAGCACGTGCTTCGTATCTTTTTGTCATTAGTGATTTTAGGTATGTAGCCACCTCGCTGCAGTGGTTCCTGTGACTCCCAGCAAACCCAAGCCCCAGGAGCCTTTCCCGCCCATCACTTCCAAGGACCACATGCAAAAAGGCAACGGTTGGCGATCTCCCGAGGAGGGAAGCAAATCCTAAATACCATATTCTCCCCTACATTTGTGCTGGGAAGGCTACAGGGAAGAGTATCTACAGCTTTCTCACACTCTGATAAAAAAGGTGCCAAATGAGAAGGGGGAAGAAAAGGGCAAGCCCACCGCACCATATGTCCCTCCAGCATGCACAGGGACAGGGCACACACTCCCTGCTCACCCTAAAATTGGGCGTGGGTTGACATAATGTAGTCACCTCTTGTCCTCATGACCTATCCATGACTGCAAACCCCAAAGAAAATGGAATTTTTGAAAAGAAGCTAGAAATGCTAGTGCAGTATTAAAGGAGGTGCCACCCTGCAAAAGGCTTGGGTGATGTTTTGCCAGGCTCCTGGGATGCAGGGAGTGCTGTGGCAACACGGCTCCTCATGCTCTCTCAGCATGGCTGGTGGAAGAAACGGTCTCCAGGAGGCACTGGAGGTGGCATTAAAGGTGGCATGTGCCCTTTCCAAATGAAGGAGTTAGTTCACAGAAAATCTTCACGCCAACCTAACCAGCACACCAAACAAAAAAGAAAATGGGAGTATGCAAAGGCGATTAGCTAATTAGTGATTAAACAAAGCTGTGGCGTGTCACAGACTGCGTTGGCAGGGAGGCTGCAGGGGGTGCCATCCCTTTTATCCCAAGCTGCAGCCGGTGACAGCATGGCAAAACCCCTCAGGCGCCCTGTGGCTGGCAGGTACCACTGCCTGGCATCCTCATCACCAGCCCCAGAGGAGGTCGTACCGTCTCCAAGGGGATGTCCATCACACCAACAAGAGCAGCACATGCGATTCAGTGCCCTGCGGGCACGCTGTTGACTGCCAGCACTTCTCCAGAGAAAGCCTTGCCATTTGCCAAAGGCTTGCTTGCTCAGAATAATCCCTTGCCGAAATTTCACTGGGAATTTTTCTGAAGTGTTTGCCCCAAGACTGGTATGTGCCGCAGGTTCTTTGCCACACGCCCCAAGAACGCAGCATCTACTACTTCATCCCTGGCCTCCCCTGTGTTCAAACACTCCATCTCCTGGACCCTTGCTGCTCCTGTACGGCTCACAGCCAAGTGAGTTCATTAATGTTAATTAATGACTGCTGTGTTTCATATTAAAATCACTGGTTCTGAGCTCTGAGACACAAAGAAGTTTCCATACATCACCAGCTTCAAAGCAATTGTCTCTACGGGCACACTCGTCCTCGGCTGTAGTTGCAGGATAATTGTGGAAATTACCCCTCGGGAAAGAGGAGAAAAACTACCTAGTATTTACCTTGGGGGAAGATTGCACCCCCGGAGAGCTACCTATCAGCTCCTAATGGCTTACAACACTCAGCCTCTCAACAAATTATACAAAATTACACTCTGGTTAGCAGGGCTGTGTGATTAATCCCACCAGCCACAGTAAAAGGCACAAAAAAATCTGACCCTCATGAGATAAAGCCACAAGGTGGGTGCCTGTACCAAAAGCCTTACCAGGTTCAGAAGGTTAATCAATATTGCTGATTTCATAAGTTTTGAATTACTCCACTAACTATATTTTACACTCAATGCATTATATTATTTCTCTGCTTCCAAGGGAAAGCTGGTCTGAAAAAATTAAAGGAAACATTTCAAATAAAGTAAACAGCTCTCCAGATTTTGAAAATTGTTTACACTGAAAACTAAAACACAACTGCAAATCCAATGCCCAATCTTCATCATTCTTCCTCCGACAAAATTCCTCCTGGAGGCAGCCGGAATTTTATCTCAGTCACAGACTCTTTAGATTACAGCTTAATCTGATAAAAGTTTGTTTCTCAGTTCATACAGGACTCCTGCCCCAATGCACACAAACCATTGCCCAGCAGCCAGTCTTCCCAAAGGCTTAAACACCATCTCAAAGTCTTCTGGTGGCCACCAAGCCAACCACGCTGCAGGGCCAAGGGCAGGTGATGTTGGGATGGGAGAGGGCAGTGGCTCCCACAGCCGAACTGGGTACACAGTGGCAGCTCGGGGCAAGTCAGCAACACCTGCCTGAGAAAGCCCCACTCATCTCCTTCCCTGTGCTACCAGACATTCAGACTCCACCAAAAGCCCCTGTCCCAGCAGAGGTCCCCACAAGTCACCACCAGCTCTTCTCCAGCCACGGTGAGAGAAATAGATTCAAAGTAGGTTTTTCTTACTTGCCACTAATTTCCCTCCAAATCTCACTTCATTGCATTAATCACTAACAATCATTTATAAAAGGCCTTCTCTGGAGGTAGGTGGGATTTTAAGGACCCCATATCACAGAGCTAACAGAGCTTCTGCTCCCAAGAGACCCTCTACAGCTTCTCTCCACTAAGTCAAACAAGCTTTGGACCAAATTCTCTCACAGGCAGCTGTGGAACTCACTCCACTCAGTAGCAGTTTCAGGAGTATGTTCAAGGGTTTTAAGAGTTCAAGAGTTTGGGGTTTAAGGTTTTTTCAATGGGTTGGCTTTATCCCATGGAAGTCTAGGACATCTTATCTGAAAATAAGGACAAACAAACCCCTTAACAGATGGGATGAGTTCCTTAGATATTAAGTAATTAAGCTCACTCAGCATATGTTGGCTAGATCGGAAAATTGTTTAGAAGAGATAAGGCACTCTATAAATGGAGATTTGCAGTTAACCAAAAATCTACCATTTCAGCTTTTGCTCATAAGCCTCATCTCATAAATCATGAAAAACGAAGGTACAAGGAGCGTTACACAATAAACAGCAGGTTGAGGGATTTTTAAGTTTCCATGCTTGTATTCTTCCATTTTTTCTGCAGTCAGTTAAGATTTAACAGGCATTTTGATCTTGAAATTGCCTTTCCATGCCTGCCTTGCTTCCAGTTCCAGTAAGCACCATCAGCATGGAAAGGGAAACCCATTTTCTCTAAAGCAGCTCTTCCAAAGAAGAACCTTGAGTTCTTCCAAGATAGAACCTTGAGTTTCCTCAGGTTTATGAACATATCATTGGCAAACCACCATTTTTTTCCCAAGGAAGCCTTAAATGCTCTGGTGACCATCTTCAGCAAGACAAAAAACGCACCTATGGCTTGAAGCAGTTAAGAGAAGAATTGCAAAGCGGCGCGTTGCCGCAGCTTACCATCGCTCCTTCACTCTTACTTTGTGCAACTTCTCGCTGCAGCCGAGCCACAGACAGCTTCTCCCTGTGGAAAGAAAAGTGTGTGAATAGCAGTTCATTTTTCACCGGCGGAGGCAACGCGCCGCTGCCCTGTCGGGGTGGCATTCCTGCACATTGCTCAGGCAACCCCCTGGCAGACCCCGCTGCTCTCCTCCTCCTCATCTTCCTCTGCAATATTTAGTGGCTGTGTTATTGTTTCATTTTGGGGCAGTCTGACAGAACCACCAATAAATCGACGGAATCTAAACATCATTTCCTCCATTCAAACAACAAAGTAGCTCATCGTGCCGGGGATATGGAAACAGATTGTGCAAATCAGATCCTGTTATTTATTTGCCTACTGCCTTGCACATCAGCTTTATCCTGTGCTACATTAACACACGTTGGAAGGCTGTTAGATTACCAACAAATATATGCATAAACATGAAATTAAAAAAAAGAAATCTATTCTATTCCTAAACACGCCATGCCGCATTTTGTAATTACTCAATTATTAGATTTTTTATTTTTAAATTAGCCTTTTTTCATGTAAGATCCTTACCCAAATGTTTGGCTTGACTCAAGCAGCAATTAATTTGATTAATGAAGGATCTGGCGATGACAACACACTTTCACCTGAAAAGTTGCAGGAAAGGAATGAAAGTATCCATAGAAAAGGAAAGAGATTTTCACAGCGTATGGACTGGGAGAATGTAGCACGTCCCAAGTACGTGAACTGCAAACCCCAGACAGCAGCAGGTGGTGCAGGAACCGATGGCTGCAGGAGAGGTAGGGGAAGAGAACAACTTGCTCTAGAAGCCCAGTATAGAAGAAAAATACAGAACAAGTGGGACTTAAGGGACCCACCATAATTTTCAAAGGATTTAAGAACAACAAAGACACTTTTTCAAGCAGGCTATTCCTAAATGATACCTATATTTTAAAGTAAGGCACCCTGCAGAAACATCAGAGGAATTTATCAGTACACCACAAAGCATAAAATTGCACATGAATAAGTTATTTACGAAAGATGACCAGCTTTTAAAGCATCCAGCAAAAGGATTTTTAAACCAGAATACATCCCTCATCAAGTTTGAAATTTTCCATTTACTTGCATTTTCCCCAGAAGTTCTACTTGGAATTCTAATTGGAAAGAAAGACCTGAACCATCCCAAATGCAGCATCCTGACACTTACCCGGGATATTCACAATCTCTGTCCCCATGACTACTTAGTGTAATGTAAACGTCAGGGTGCCACAGCTCAAGGTGCCACAGCTCAGGCCCCCAAGACGAGGTCTCTGCCCTCATGTTGCCCACCAAGGGCTCTAGCAATGAGTCCACTGGCCATGCCATCTAGCTCTCCCAAGATGTTTTGAGTTCAGGAAAGAAAACCTTCCTGACGGGCACTGCAGTGAAGTATAGAGAGTCCTGAAAACGCAGAGACGCACCTGTCAGCTCTGCTGGCAGAGAAAAGCAGGGGGCCCCCAAAACCTGCAAAGGTGCTCTACTGGGGCTGATGGAGGACCTCTGGACTATGATCTACTCATGCTCATTAGGCACTCCTGTCATTGACCATTGATCATCTCCCTGTGCTAAGAACTGGTGAGACCCCACCTCAAGTACTGGGTCCAGTTCTGGGCCCCTCACTACAAGAAAAACATTGAGATTCTTGAGCCATTCCGGAGAAGGGCAATGAAGCCAGTGAGGGATATGGAGAACAAGTCCAATGAGGAGTACCCGAGGGGGCTGGGGTTGTTTCACCTGGAGAAAAAGAGGCTGATGAAAGGCCTTATTGCTCTCCACAACTACCTGAAAGGAGGCTGTACCGAAGTGGGGGTTGATCTCTTCTCCCAAGAAACAGATCACAGAACAAGAGGAAATGGCCAAGAGAGGTTTAGGATGGATATTAGGAAAACATTTCTTCACTGAAAGGGTTATTGAGCATTGGAACTGGCTGCCCAGGGAACTGCTGCAATCACCATCCCTGGGAGGTATTTAATAGGCATGTAGATGTGGTGCTGAGGGGCACGGTTTAGTGTTTCCTTGGCAGTGCTACCTAAATCGCTGGACTCAATGATCCTAAAGGTCCTTTCCACAGGCTGGCTAGCTCTCATGCAGCATGAAAAGCTAAATGTAATACGATATTTTATTCCTGATCTTGCTATAAAACTAGCCATATAAACCATTTCTCAGGAACCATTTCTGTCGAGGAAGGAAGACCTGCGCCTACCTGCCTAATTACTGCAGGAATGACAGCACTCATGTCACTCAGCCACAGCTCACCATATGCTCGGGTCACCAAACCAGTCCTCCCTCTCCCTTTCAGTAGAAGATGCAGTGTTTAAGTCTCCCCAACAGTCACCTGCCCTCACGTACTTGCTGCACCCCCACAACACTCCCCAGGCAGATGGCTGGTGGCACCCTGCAAGCGCTGTTATCAGGTTAATCCCAGGTATTGCTAATACCGTGATTTGATTTGTAAACATAAACAACGATGAAACCAGTGAATCTTGACAAAACCTAACAGCCACAGCCCAGTAGAAGTTGCATTTGTGTTACGCCAGCTGGGTAGCAAGATTATCTTTTGTAATTCTGAAAAATTACCAACAATTGAGAAGTGGTATCAGTGCATCATCGATAGCCTTAATGCAAGTATCCAAAAAACAGCTTCCAAAAGACACATATTGCCTTCCCTTTTCCTTGCTCAGATACTATCACAGGGAAATTACAAAACTGGCTAATTGTGTAATTGTCAGAGTTGGAAGGGACCTCTAAAGATACCTAGTCCAACGCCCCTGACAAAGCAGGATTGCCCAGAGCACATCACCCAGGACTGCATCCAGGGGGGTCTGAAGGTCTCCAGAGAAGGGGACTCCACAATCACCCTCGGCAGCCTGTTCCAGGGCTCTGGCACCCTCACCAGAAAGAGGTTTTTCCTCATATTTTAATGGAACTTCCCCTGTTCCAGCTTGTGCCCACTGCCCCTCGTCCACTGAGAAGAGTCCAGTTCTATCCTCCTTCAACCCACCCTTCAGACACTTATAAGCATTCATAAGGTTTTCCCTATTTTAAGGATTTAGTTGATCTGCTGGAAATAGCCCTCTGCATTTTTGCACTGCTTCAGTGCCCTAATATGTTTTAGTGGAAAAAGCGAGCATACCCTTTGAGGGGGTTTTGACTTTTTAATTGCAAAACAAGTGCCTAAAGATATTTTATGAGAAGAGATGCAGGAGGAAAAAGAATAAACAAACAAAAAAACCCCACAAACCACTCCTACACACACTTTCTGCCAGTGGTCTGCAGAAAGGTATTTAGTTATTCTTCCTACATGAGGAATTCTCCTACTTTCCTCTCCACGTTACCTCTAACAGCTCCACATTTCTGGAATTCTGGAATTTTATCACAGTAAATCCCACTCAATCTCCATCCACAAAGAGGATGCCAGGTCGTCCCTCTCTGGGTGAGGGTGGTTCAGGAAGAGCTGAATTTCCCAGCAAAGAAGAGCACAGACTGGCACTCTTATACTGTGTTTATAATATTCCTGCCACTTTACATTAGCAGAAAATGAAAAAAAAAACTGATTATCATGTATGAGAAGAAAAAAAATTAAAAAAAAACTGCAACAGGGGATACAGAAGAACCATCTGTTCCAGCGGTGTCTAAAAATCAGTCAACTTTGGCAACTAAACTCTGTGCTCCCACTTCAAACGGGTCCCAGAGCATCTTCTCCCTCCCGCCTGCGTTCCCCAGGTGAAGGAGTTGCCCATTCACAGCCAGACCTCCACGGATGGTTACCTTCATCTAGGCAGGACGGCGGCAGAGGCTCAGCATGCCTCTGGACCACAGTCACCCCTGAGATCATTCCAGGGAGCTTCAGTTGTGATGCACTTGGCCCATCGCCCACACTGAGCTGTTTCCCACCACCTCTGCACAAATGCAGTAAGTGGTGAGGAATGTCCTCAAAATCCTCTTATGAGCCAACAGCATTTAACACCAATCTGCAGTGTTGGACGTTTTCATACAAGATAAAGGATAAGGGAGAACAAGGACCTTCATGTCTAAGCACTGCCAAATAAACCCGCTGGTTACTACCCATCATCTCAGGCAGTTTTGATTAAGACAGAACCTTCAGCCCCCATTTTTTAACACAGTGTTGCAATTGGATAAGCATTTTACTACGACTGAGCTGGAAAAATAATAAGCTTTTAGCTGCTTTAGCCTTTCAGATGTTTCAAATGCAAAGAATATTTGACATGCAGCTTCAAAGTTAATCTTGTTTTTTTAATCTCTGCTTTTAAATAGGAAAAATCAGTAGCACTACTTTGTTGCTATATGGTTTTATTTATTTTTAATCAAGCATGTTTCATCCCTATAGCATGATTAATTAACAAAGTTAATTAGCAACTACAGCCAACCTGCAAGAAAACAAATTCTTCTCTGAGGATTTAAAAAATTAAAACATGTTCATTGAGAAGTTCTCATGTTTGCTTTTGAAAAACCACCAAATGATAAAAGGTTTACAAAAACGCTCTTTGAAAGCACAGTTTATGCTCTTAAGTTTGAATATTTGCATTGTAAGTAGCAAAATTCCCAGCCAAGGACTTTGCAACGAGATAATTAAAGGAGCCAAACAAGGATTCAATTATGTCCTTTCCAGATGGAACCAAGCACACAAGTATTCACTGTGTGGATGGAAGAAAGATGCATTTCAAGTCTCAATATCACTACAAGATATTGCAGGAGCTTGTTCTGAAAAACAACAGTTTGAGAAAAGCCCATTTAGTCCAAGAAAAACACAAATGTGCTAAATAATCCTGAAAATTCTGAACTCTCCTTAAACTAAAATTTCTCCTTCGTTCTCCCTTTCCATCAGTTTGGTTTATTCAACTACCAGACAGAAAAAAAAAAAACCTTCTCTCATGACAGCAACAGCCACAACACACAGCCCGTGGTTTCACTACAGGACTGTGCTACTTGGAACTTCTCCCAGCCCACAGAGATAAAGGCAGGTAAATTCATGCAATCACAAGCCCTCCACTTACCATATAATTTTGAATAAATGCCAATATGGTTCCTAATCTGGTAACAGGTATCCTCCATTCAAACAACACAAGAAAAGCTATGCCGGACGCGTAAGACTCCCTTTTTCTTAGTTTTCTTTCCCTGTATTGCTATTTTACAACGAAAGAAAAACACGGTTTGTGGTACAACAAATCAAAAATGTTCTACTAGTGAACTTCAGCTTCCCAAATTTTGAAATAAGATTTTCATTTCTATTTTGAAACCTCAGATTTCTGAGGTTCAGAAGGGCTTAGATAAGGATTTTGCTTCTCCATCTGACACAGAAAGGTATTACAAAAAATAGCTTCTGGATAAAGTTATGAAATAATGATTCCAACACAATGAGCTGAATTACATCTATTTACCAAGATCTCAGCTGTACAGGACCAAGATATATTTTCAGTGGTAAATATTCAAAAAGTAAAATAGTTTTATAGGCTTGATGAAGAACACGATCAAAACTCAAAAGAATGGAAAAATGTAACATCATCCAAAAGTTAATGCTTCAGTGAGCTTTGGTCTCCATGATCCACTAGGAAGATGATGGTTATATCAAACCCTGACATTGTCCTTTCCTGTCTAGATCACACAGAGCAGCCCTACAACCTGCCAGCATCTATAGACAGATCTGGCATTTTGAACATTGACAGATGAAGATTTTTAACTTTTCCCATTTCTTTTTCCTAAGTAAATTATTACTTTAATAATAAGGACAAAATTTAATAAATATGACAGCTCTCAAGTTACTAATTCAATTGTTTCTCTACTCGCCTTTTTTTTTTTTTTTTTAACATGAACAGGAGAGTGTTTCCTTCATGTTTCATCCTTCCTTGGAAGCTCTCACTGTCAAGTGATTTAATTTAGAAGAGGTTGATTCTGCACCATAAAATGAAGCCCAGTTTTTCTTTTCATTTTCTAGCTTTCACTGTACATAAAGCCAGAAAACAAGCAACCACTTGACCTACTGAAAAAGTCAAGCTTTGAAAATACACTTTTAACACTTGTTTTATTTTTGGTGATTGTGTCCAATCAGAGTGGCCAAGTCAACACCAGCGAGTCCTTTACCTTCTGCAAGATATTCTGGAGCAGGGAAATTCAAACCAAGTTTCCTACTCTATGCTATTGCTGGGAGACTCAGGAGGTGAATAAGTACTTTGTTTGTGCAGGGAAAAAGCAAACAGAAAAAATGACAGAGACCCAGAATCTGAATCCGCAAGGCACCCCTAACCACCAGACCTTGGAATCACTCCTTATTTATCACCTTCCAAAATTATTAAACTTTTTTTTTCCCCCTCCTACATCATTGCTTATCACCACGACATTATTTTCCAAACGAACCAGAAAAAACACCGCTAAAATTGATTAAACATGGCTTAAACATAGCGTGGTGCTAACAACTGGCCAGGGGCAGGGTGTGAGCCCATGCCGAGAGCCACAAGCTCGGCTTCTTTCAGCTCATGGTTTTCTAGGGAGGTTTCCCATCTGAACGCTGACCGGGCTTGACCCCGTCGAGTAGATGAGATCTGACAAGGGAAGAGCCGAGGGTGGAAGGGCTGCAGTGAACTAATGTGCCTCTTTCAGCTCCTGTTGCAATGGTGGTGGTTAGAGATGCTGCAGCCTTTCGCCCTCCCATCCAAAGCTCACGTACAACGGAGGCGCTCAGTGCTTATATTGAAACTGGACTTTTAGAGTCACAAGGGTTTGCCTAGAGCTGGCAATAAAAGAGTCATCTCGCAAAGGAATACTCATTGCAAATTTAATGCTGATAAAGTACAAGCTTTCTTTAATTATTTTTACAATAACTGCAAGGACTGGATTCACAGTAAGGGAAGCGCTAAGGCTGCCGAGCAGAAGTAGGATATACAGGATAGATCCACAACGCAGGAACAGGTTCCTATTTATTGCTATTTATTCATATCCAAATAAAAGATAAGCATACAGAAAACAGCATTTATGTGAAACTTCTCTTCTACAGGACATGATCATCCCAAATCCAGACAAGCAAAACAGGTAGTAACTTATTTAAACTGTATTTTCTTTGGGTGACACTAACATTAAGGGAAAAAAGCCCACCCAGCAATTATATCTATAACCTAAAATATACATCAGCAATCCCCAGGGGCTCTTCAACAATTTCCAGTGGCTTTTAACGTATATGAAATCTGAATTAGAGGATCAAAGAAAATCATCTCGTTACTTTCCAGAAGCATCCAAACAAGACACCAACTACAAAAGAAATTCCATGGAAGAAGATGATGGGATAAGCGGGGCTGAGTCACATCCCCCGTCAGAAAGGAGGAGGCAGAGAGAAGAACAGAGGAGGGGCAGAGCCTTCATTAGAGAAGCAAAAAGGTTGCCTTTGGCTAGGAAAGAGGGGCAGAGGCATGACAGAGGAATCGGAAAAGGAGAGGTTATCAGAAGTCCAAGGCAGATTATGACGGGATTGTTTTCATGACAAATTACTCTCTCAGCGGTGGCACGGCCGCCCAGGGCACTCGAGCACAGTGCCTGTCCTGAGCACGTACATGGGCACGGACAGTGATGCATTTTCAACAGGAACATCTTCTCTCCCACTGGTAACCTTTGTATCTTCATAGGCATTTATTGTTTTCAGCACTGAAATTACGGATGCAAGACCTCACACTTGCGTATTTCAGAAAACATTTCAAGTATATATATTTGTTAACGGTGGGGGAGGCGCGTCTCCTTCCACTATAAGTGCTGACTTCACAACTCAGCCCACCTCCCAAATTCTGCACAAATTTTGGCCAAGAGTATCAGACCTAGTTAGGGAGGTCTAGACTCAAAGTTTAAAACATCAGATTTTTTTATTTTTTTCCTTTCAAGCTTTTGAGATGATTTTTAACCTTGGTAACGCAGAAAAGCCAGCAAGTGAAAAGCAAAGAGAGATCTTTAAACAAGGGTCATTAGTAACCACTAAATAATAAGAATGACAATAAATAGAGCCACCAAGACCCCTTTTAGTTCCTTGACAAGACATGCAGACAGTACCAATCATCACAATCAATGCAGTCTCTTGGTTAAGGAAAAAGCTAGTTCTTCCCCATGACGCACACATACAGTTGTAGGATAAAAGATTAATGTCTGCATGACACAATGCCGAATCATAAGAATCACTTGAATCATACCAAGTAATCATTTTACAAATCTCCTGGAACTTGTCACGACCATTATTCAAGAGATAATGCATTCGGTTGCAATTTTTTTTTCAGGTATACTCCTCTGAAGCTTTTCTTTTGGGCTGAGCTTCCAGGTTGAAGAAGAAAATGGGTGGGAAAAGCTAGCTGATTTTTTTACGATATAGAGAAACAGAGGGGAAAAAAAAAATAACATTTTCCTAATCATTTCTCAAGTCTGCAGACAGTAGTGAGAGATACTTCAAGATTTATTTTAAAAATCAGCCCAAGCACGAAACAGTGAACTGCAGCAGGCAAGGGAGTTACACCTGGCTATCAATTTTAAGGCAACATCAAGTATGAAACAGCAGACACCTAAGTGCCAAGAAACACCAAGTAAACAGCACTACAGTACTGAACTCTGAAATGCATCTGAAGTACAGGTTCTCACATTATAAATTAAATAGTCCATGTACTATGTAAGCCTTGCATTTACTCAAAAACATAGTTAAGATTTTAGCCATGCCAAATTTGGTGCAGAAAATTCCTCCCTGTTTAAACCTATTGATTCAATATTCCCCATAAACTCCTAAAACGTGCTGCTACAAATAAATGTGCACAAGGATGTGTCCCCGAAAAGTTATTATTAAAAGTGGCACATTAACCATAAACCTTATTGTCTCTGTTCTGCAATCCACACCACAAAATACCTAGCAAAAGCAATTTAAGAAATTCACACCGTTGTAGTTTGGAATTTCTTGACATAAGTGATTGATTTATCAATTTTAATGTTACATTAACAGTAATATTTGTATTTAATGTTGTATTATTTCTGCCAATAAGTTGCAACCCAAGAAGCATACAGTGGGAATTTGTATGATTAGGCAAGCTGCCAAGTTCTAAAAGACTTATCATCATGGAAAACTTCAGTGCTCAAACAGGAAAAAAAAAAAAGGACTAATAGAAGTCAGTCTGGAATATTAAATCAGCAAAAAGAAACTTTAAATTATAACACAGGCAGCTGTTGCACATTGATCCCCATGGTCTACTACAACAATGACTTCTTGCTCTTCTTTTCAGGTGCTACTTTAAAATATCTTCTACAAATGAAAACCCTAAAATGCTCTAAAACAGTACCAAATTTCTTTCTGAGAACTCTTTCACAGTTTCTTCTATCTTAATTAAAACAAAATAATAGTTCTTATTTTCTTTTTGATAGCATCCTCAGAGCCCCAGATCATTCTTAATCACCTTCTCCAGTACAGGTCAGCACGGAAAGCGAATTTCACATAAGCTCCAACACTCACCCTCTGCTTATTTCCAGCGCACTCTTGCAGCCGTTGGAGTCAATGATCTTACAGGCCCCTTCCAACCTAGACAATTCTATGATTCTTCATTTCACATGCCCACAAGATGCTTTTTTTGGTCCTGGTCCCCAAATACACCTGCTCTCATTGCTGAAAGTAAAGTACCGGTGCGGGTGACAGCCTAGCAACACATCAGTCACCAACACAAGGGAGATGCTGCTCAAGCAGATGCCATGTTCAAACGAGTCAGATTTTTATTTCTGTGATTTGGTGAAACTGAAAGCAACGGCAAGGGTGTGAATACAGCTGCCCTCTCTACACAGCCATCAAAATAGTATTTTTTAATGCACATTCAAGAAAGAAGAGACAGAGCAAGGACTATAAAGAAATCACTCCACAGAAGGGTACTTTCCACATCTTGCCTTTCTTCAGCATGTCCTTCAGCACTTCTACCCTACTCTAGATTTAAAACCAGCCTGATGTTGTGGGTTTGTGCACCGCATCCCTATTAGGGAAAGCATAGCTATTTCTCCTCAGTTTAATTACCCCTAACAGCGTCTTTCACTTTGTGAGCGTGTAAATTCTTACTCGGTGTTTTGCTGTTTATTTTTAAGCTGAGTTAAGCCGGTCTCTAAACTAGACAGAGTCTCAACTCTTCTAAATCTGGTCCAGGTATTCTGTTTGGTCTGAATTACAGACTCATAGAATCAGAAGGGTTGGCAGAGACCTTCAGAGATCATCTAGTCCAGCCCCGCTGCCAAAGCAACAGCACCCCTAGCAATTACTGGCTCCTTAAGGCATACAGATTTATACTATTTTTACTGCACTGTTTACTTGTGTTAAAAATAAATATCTGGAATCCAGAAGATTATCTCCTGATACATGAAGAATTCTCTGGATTATGACCTGAACAGAAACTAGCTGTGAATCCTGAACTCCTTCAGACTTTTCTAGCAAAGATTTTTTATTTTTTTTCCCCACTAAGTCTGGACTTAAGAAGACCTTGAAAAATGAAAAACAAAGGAAGAAACAAACAAACAAGGTCTTCTTTTTGCAAAGGACTGAGAAGTTGAGCTAACAAATCCCTCAATCACTGGTTGCTCATATTTTTTTCTCTGGAGATTTGTCACATGGAGATGATGTGCGGTGGAAATTCTTTTGAAAGGATATGCATTTCCCTAAAGGATTTTTAATGAGAATTTATTGCTCATGAAAGATTCAGGATTGGCAGCACTTCAGTCTTCAGTTAATGATCTTTGTTTATTAACATAAAGTGCATCACGCTTACCAGGAGTGTAACTTTACCAGCCAATGCATCACAGCACAAAAGAATTCTCCCCTCCTTCAAGTCTTACCCCCTGAGGCTGCCTCAGAGGGTGCTAGCTGTAATGTATATAGTTGTCCTCTATGAAAATGAAGCCAGAACCCTTGTTCCACATAAAGCTGAAAATCATGGAAATGTTTTTTCATAACTAAAATTACTCAGACATAAACTAACAGCACGAACTAGATGCCGACTACTATTACTTCTCACAGAGTATCTTCCTTCTGTGCAAACCTTCTACCAGTATCAGAAGATCTTTGTTTAGTCCTTATCACTCTTAAATTCCATGGGTAAGATTCATGCAAAGTGCTGACTACACATCCTGTTAGGAAATTACCACCTTCTGAAACTCAATTTGCAAGAGAGCGATGAAGGCTATGGACAACGGGGTCTGTAAACCAGACATTCCAGAAACACACCACTAAGCCATCTCTTGTATTTCTATGGAAATAAAAAGGCAGAAGTGCATTTCTTCAGAAAAAAAAAAATATAAAAAATAAAAAAAAAAGGACCAAAGGCACAAATGAAGAAAAACGTGGTGTAAGGCACAAGAAAACATTGTTTTGGACACAAACCCTAACACAATTCGAACCCCAAGCTCAACAAAACTCGCAGATCCCACTGTTTTCTTCATATCTAGCTTTCCTTCTGCTCTGCCCAAGTGATTCATCCAGTTCTCATTTGTTCCTGAGTATGTTTAGGAAGATCTTTGTCCGTGGTCTCTACAAAGCTTTTCAGTTTTTGTTCTTACAATCCAAAGAAGGTATCTGATTTTTGCTTCATTACTGGTCGACCTCTTACCTCTGTTTTCCACTCCTTTGTTCCCAGATCATCATAACACATTTCTGGTATTCTTTGTAATCTTTTTTTTTTTTT
>VXBW01006525.1:2042583-2057846 GCA_013400375.1 Thinocorus orbignyianus
GGGGGGTGTCACATAGTGTGATGTGGTTTTATCCATCCAGAAAGACCCCAGCATGAGGACTTCTGTTTTTATTAACAGGTCGTGTGTAACCATGCCTTTTCTCTCTCCAAGCTACATTTATTGCATGCTCTCTAACCTCCCAATTGTCACTCATGTTCTGTTCTAACTGAACATTAAAACACCTTGGAAAAATAATCCTTTTGTTGTTGTTGTTGTTCTCGTTGTGGACAAGGAGCAAAACTGAATTGATTTTATTCTGTTTCACTCACTGGACTTCCCTCTCTCTTGACTTTTTTTTCTTTATGGAATTGTTCAATATTTAAGAATTCTGGTATAAATCCCTAGCAAGTCGGCAATGACCTTCCACTCAAAGAGAAAATACAGAAGAGAATTGAAGTTGTTCAGAAAGAGTCCTTTTCTTTACTGCTTAAATTGGTTTTACGTTGTTTGCTGTAATTTCACTTGGCACCCTCAAGAACAAGAATACTGTGCTATTAAGACCCAGAAATACTGTTTAGTCAGGCAGACACATTTCTGCTGGGGACCGTCTCTGTTTTAAGGCAGAGGCAGCCGAAATTCCAATCAGGCCCCTGGAACAGCGTTTTGTGCTGCAACCCATCTTTGCTTTCCTCTATTAACTCACCCGAGAGATGAGAGGATTTCTTCTCACATCATTTTACAGGAAATCAAATAAACCAAACAGTGAAACGCCATATACATCTTTGGGTACAGCAGCAGAATGGTGGTACCAATATCCACGGGTGTTACCTCTGCACCTCTAAATTGAACACTGGGCTCTAGGGTCAGGGAGCAGTAATGGGGAGTACTTTGTACTTAAGAAGTCATCAGAATCAGTCAAAGTATATGCCAAACCGGTTTACCATACATATAAAAAATAAATATAATATATATGTATATAAAAATACAGATGTTCTCTATTCAAGGGAAAACTTCCACATGTAAACCACATTTGTACTTCTAAATATCCATTCTATGACACAAAGGCTGTGGGTGCCCAAAAAGAATGTGTAGCAAATGGGACCAGAGTTAAAAACTAAATAAATGTATACCAGACAAATAATTATTTTTAATATACTGTGAAGCCACAAGCAACACGAGGGAAAAAGGCTACTAAAATACGGTTTGCAGCATTCAGTCTAGTAAACATATATGTCAAACATATATGTTGAAAGACACACAATATTTGCCATGTTTACAACATTGTTGTGGAATCAGCCATTCAGTTTTATGTGTGTATATCCATGATATCTAACAATCTTTCAATCATTTGAATTTATATTATCATAGTGACAGACACACAGAAAATAATTCCAGATATCCATCCATGTTTCACAGTTAGAAAGGATATGTGACAGAAACTCTGCCAAGACTACCTTTTGTAAAATTATCTGGTTTTGGTGAAGTACACATCATCCATTTTATGTTTTTAAGAACAATGTCTCATTTAACTATGTGCAACAGTTGGTTCTTGGGCCACCAGCACAAACACTTTACTCGGCACGCACTTAGCATCAATACAGAACCTGGAGGCACTTTCCAACAGGACTCCCAGTAAGGTGACAGATGAAATAAATGAAATAATTATTTTCTGAGAGTATTCTCAAATGTCTACATAAAATAGATATACCAACAGGCAATAATTGCCACTTAGTTCCCAAATTCAGGGATGTAATCCTGTTTATTGACTGCAGAGATCAGGAGAGAGAAGACAATTCAAACTTTTCTATAAATCTCTGTGAACTTATGTAACATACAGTTTTGTGATGAGAAAAAGAAAGGAAAGGAGGAAAGCTAATAACAGGGAATTCTTTTTTCTTTTTTTAAGTGACCATGTAATTGTCAGAGTTGGAAGGGACCTCTAGAGACCATCTAGTCCAACTGCCCTGCCAATGCAGGATTGCCCAGAGCACATCACTCAGGACTGCATCCAGGAGGGGCTTAAAGGTCTCCAGAGAAGGGGACTCCACAACCTCCCTGGGCAGCCTCTTCCAGGATTCTGTCACTCACTGCAAAGTTTTTTCTCATATTTTAATGGAACTTCCTATGTTCCAGCTTGTGCCCATTGCCCTTCATCCAGTCACTGGGAACCACTGAAAAGAGTCTGGCTCCATAACAGAGACTGACACCATAACAAATTTCCTTGGAAAAAGTTATAAACTGCTGGGCCTCTCTCAGTCCTTTTCCAGGCTGGGGAACATGCTTCAGTACGCCTTACACAAAATAATGTTCTCTAAACCACGTCTTACTATGCCAGAAAGACCAAAAAGCAGCGTATTGAAAATCAGTTTGAAGTATCCTTCAGTAACCCAACACACAAATTCATATTCATGCAGCCTTACAGCAATAAAGTCACTTCCATGCTAATGATATAATTGTTCCTCCTATCACTCTGTCTACAAAAGAAGACTATATAAAGTCAAAGACAGTGGCCTCTGGCTGATTATGTGTTTTGACAAATTAGATGATTAACTGGAACCTCAAACTCAAGCTTCGTTTTCTCAGTAGACCTAAAAAGAGGAGAAGAAAAGACTTGCTTTTGAAAGAACACAGATCTACAGGGACCTCAGCTCAGACTGAGAAACTCCTACAGAACCAAACAGCGGCTGACTTGCACAGAGGCAAATTTTAATATAGAAATTATAGTTGTCACTTTAAATAATGGACGCAGCATATGGTAATATATACAAAATGCTTTCTAACACATGCAAGTAGAGATGGAGGAACTAAGGTATCGATGACAGTTTTACTACATAATATACCATTTAACAACACAAAATGAAATCCGGAGTGCATCAGAAATATTAGTGGAGCAACGACAGTACTTTTGTATGTATTTAAGAAGCCACTCAAAGTCACACACAGTTAAATAACAACCTCAGTGGTTGCCCAGGGACGAAACGGGGAAGACTGAAGAGCAACAAGCACAAGGTCCACCTATGTTACTCAAGTTTTTCTACTGAGCTCTGGTAAAAAAGAACTCAAATGTGGTGATCTGAACTTGCTCGAGAACAACATGTTTAAAACCTGCTCTTGGAATAGTAAACGAAAAAAAAACATTATCAGATGAAACCTGGGTACTGCCTATCCTTTCAGCTAGTACAGCTCAATAAAACTGCACCAAAACTGTTACTTAAAATTTTTCTAATTTGTGATGTGACTGAAAATCCTATTAAGAAAAAAGTGTTCTGCCATCATGTTACAAGTAAACAAAAAATAGCTCTCTGTTTAAAACCTGAATCAGGGAAGCAAACACCTTCAACACATCTCAGACAAATTAAATCCTCTTGGGGCATGTGAAATTATTTTCCCCGAAGACATAGCTAGATCTGCTTCGTGAACAAGGCCAGCTTCTCAAAGCTCAAACAGCATCAACTTCAACAGCAAACAAAACGACTAATTTAAAAGATACGGGCGAATAAGGATTAAGATGTGTTACTATTCTGGCATGTCCAAACATATTAAATGTAGATTAAGAAATACTTAAAATATTAACTGTCTGAAGTATTAAAATGGAAAGAATCTCAGCAGTTCAAATATCAACCAAATACTTAGGCAAGTCTGCGTTTGTCCAGTTTCCACAACTCCACAAACAACATGTTTTGAAACCAACTTAATGTTTGAATAAAGCTCCTCGCCATTTTTCACAGCAGAGAAATTGCAGTATTTTATCTGGGTAACAAACTGCTCTGAAATTACTTATTACAGTCATCACCACAGCCGGGTACATCACCTTCAGTAAGAAGCAAAATAAAAATCACACACAGTGTTCATGTAGCATCAGCACAACTATTACCTCATTTACAGAATCAGGAAAAAGTCAGTTTCAAGTCAAGGTATTGATTATTTCAAAATTTAATTCCCCAGTCAAAAGCTATACCAAGAAAATAAATCCAGTAAAGGGCATTTGCCAATTAAATGAGGGAGCCTAATCCGGATTTTAAGTTACTTTGATATTAGAGATCATAAAACTAGAGCCACACTTTACACACCTGCATTAGGACAGCAGGGAAATAAAGCAGCCATATAAAAAATTGGTGATAAACTTTGTAGGTAAATCTCCTGCATCACTATATGGCTATGTCTTTAGTTTAGAAGAGACCAAAACAGCTGCCAGAAGATACACACATAAGCATTTTGAATTTTTGCTGCTTAAACCTAAGGTACATGTTTTCCTTGAATTCAAGGATCAGAATGGGGCTGCAGTAAGCACCTACTTGAACACTCATCACAAATAATTAGAATTTTCTTACAGAAAGCCAACAGAAGCAATTTCCTTGATACCCAGGACTCAGCAGCAAAATCGTAAGAGTGGCTCTTCTTGTAAAACACTGTTGTACAAGAGTGCGAAAAGAACTCTTGTATATACAGAACATATCTAAGTTGCTACACAGGTGTTCAGAGCTTTTCCAGACTCAAGGGATCAATATCCAAGAGATATTCACTCTCCCTTCTGAAAGTCCCCAAACCCTCTCCTTTCTCATCACGCTCCAAGAACAGGCATATTTTGATACGCTAAGATACTTCCATATTGACATATTTTTCTCAACAACATGTTGTCTTAATTAGTTTTGTCTGCCATTTGGAGGAGACACTTTGAGGATTTTTTTAGTGAAGCAGAAAAAAAAAAACATGTGGCTTTAGATTGCATATTATTTCTAACGATAAGACCAGTACCTGCTCATTACTGTACAACCCGTATAAAACAGTTTTCATAGTTGACACTGAAAGCCTCTATCATCTAATTTCAGGTGGAAACAAAGTTCTAGGATTTTATTCTACAAAAAACCCACCCACATATTCATCCCTCCATTAAATATGGAGGGTGAGAAGGCATGACCAAGACACCAAAGGTCTTGCTTTGCCCAGCTGCCAGCTCTGGCAATGAGGTAAGGCATCGCATCAGCAGCTCTTCCACTGGCCTCCAGCTACAAAACCCTCACTAGGCATCAATACAACATCCCAGTGCATTAAATGACTACACAGGTACTTGTTAAATTCAAAATTACTTTAGTTTTCAAACCTGTGGGGTTCTGGGGGGTTGGTTTTTTTTTTTGTTTTGTTTTTCAATCTCAGACGTAGGAAAAGATAAACACCCCAGTTAACACAAGGCCTGTCAACAGGTACTTCCTCCAGAACCACTTTGTGAAAATATTATGGAAAACTTTACCTACTTACAGATAAAACTTTTGTATGCACCTATAAAAACTACAGCTTTACCTAAAAAAAAAGCTTACAATCTCTCAGAATTGCAAGTGACAGATAGGGAAAAATATTAATTTTACAGATAGGTACTGAATAATTTTGATTTTCCCCTATATACAGGTCACATTTTACAAAGTTTCCCAAAGTTATATTTTCTTTACAAACAGCGGAATCTTTTAGAACTGCAAAACTTATAATAAACCAACATCAATTAACCTTCCTTTCCAGCTAGGAAAATGTTTCTAAGTCAATGCACCCAAGTACTTCATAGCATCAAAAGTAGCAACGAAGAAGAGTCTTTTAAAACCCTAGAAGATTATGCCCATCACACCAATAAGCAATTAAGGAGTTTAATAGGCAGCCAGATGGCTGGTTTTAGTCAGCCCGTTTCCCCTGACATGCATTTCATCAGCTGGGTTACCCCAGACACATACCTACCCCAGATTTTTAAAGGACCAGAAATGATGGAGCAGGACAGATAGTGGTGGCCACCAGCAGGGTTTAGCCATTCCAGGAGCAGTGGGGCTCAGCATCCCCACAGCCCAAGCACCAGTAGCCTTGGGCAAACAAAATAGTCACTTTCACTACTGGCCAGCCAAAAAACAGACAGGTAAAGTTTTACCAGAGAGGAAGGGGAAGAAAACACTCTCACTGCCACAAACCAAAATGTCCTTCTGAGCCTTCAGACTTCTAGTTTATCTCCTCTGCATTAGAGGTCTCCAGCCACCTTCATATTCTGGCTTGAGTTTTTCATTTTTTAGGTTGTAAATCCGCTCCTTCCCCAACAGTCAGAGGATTTTCTCAGGAGTTTGTTGGCCAGCCGACAAATGGCCATGCTGAAGGACAGGGCCACCACTTTCATGTTTCAGTGATGGTTCTCTTCAAACTTGGTTTGACTCTGAAATCAATCATTAGGGTCAAAGCCATGTAGTAAGTCTGAGTGCCACGCCTAGAGAGCACAGAAGAGGAAAAACCTGGGGTGTGAGAGCTGACATTAAGACCTCTGAAGAGGTTTGAGCATGGTGGCTGCTTGGGAGCATGGTAACAGCTGGATCCATCACTGCAGAGAGCAGACAGAACCCCTCCATTACTTTACATGGAGAGAATGAGAAAAGGACTCATAAATTTACACAAATTGCTGAAATATTACGATCCGAGTACTCAAACGCTTATTTTTGCCTCAGCAACCTATGGGAAATGTGCCGATGGAGCTGGTGATACAACCAGGTGTTAATGACTCCCAGAACCAGCCCCAGCTCGGAAACGGCGTGCCCTGAAGCCTCATCACAGAGCGAAATGATGACATTACCCATGCTAACCTCAAGAAATAATCTCATACTCAACGGTTATTTTCACACAACATACTGCCGTGCTATTTACTGCCCCTTTTATGCTCTTCTGTACCCAAGAGGCACAAAGAATTGTTTTTATTTTAAACCAGTGAAAGTTCAAGAGCTTTTCTCACAGGCTGGGGTGCATTTTTTTTTTTTTTTTTTCATTTCATTTTGAACAGGAATTAAAAATCTAGATCACAACATCCAACCTGAAGCAGTGGTGGAAGTCAGTGCCAGGCTTGCTTATTCTCAGAAATAAAGTTGAGCAGTTTCAGGACCTCGCCTTTTGAGCACAGATTGCATTCTAACATATCAGATGCTGCAGTAATGGGATTTTGTAAATCTGAAATGCATTCGCATTGTGTACATAAAGAAATCTCTTGATGTTTTACTTAGTTTAATGCTCTTTTTCATCATATGTACCCACCCGTGCCCCCCTGCTTTCAACAGCTAATAACCAATACATCTGATGAAAATTAATTGTCTTGACAGCTTGCATAAAAACTATAAAGGTCCACAGGAAAAATGCTGTGGCAGCATTTTCTTTCTCTGTAGGACAGTAGCTATGGAAACTATCTTCAGAGGCCAACTGGCCTTCATCCCAGTAGAACACACACACACACACAAAATATCAAAATGCTACTTTCAGTGGGGTAGTCAGTGGCACCAGCCTTAACTGTCAACCTCTACAAGGCTGCCGCATGTTAGCAAAGTGAAGAATTCACTGATTCGGTTGGGAGCAAAGCTGATATGACATTATAGCACTATTACAGACATAGATCATGCAGAGCCTCACAAACAGCGCTCGTGCTAATAAGTACGATGATAAAATGTCACAAAGAACATACAACACGTAAAACTAGACATGCATCTAAAATATCAATGTGCAAATTATGCATTTCCTTAATAGAAAATATTTTAATTATTACAATAGAAACAATCTGGTCTTTTCCTCAGGTAAATACTCGAAGCTCTTATTTAACTGTCACATTTCACTAGCTGAAACTCCTACCCTTTCAGAAGGGTTTTATCCCATATAGCTAGCTTGAACAAAAGCTGTGATTTGTAATACAGCCTGACAAAATCATCCTTTTTCATGAATGCTGAGAGATTATGATGTGGTTTTCCCTCAAAAGGTAAGACACAAAGGAGCCAGCGGCTGACTATCGCAAACGCATGTGGCACCTTCCATCGCCAACCACAGAGCAGCTCCTGCAGAACAGCAATAACGGGGCATTAATGAGGCACTCAGACTCTTGAAGAAAGATATCTTTTATCCAGAATGGTATTCAAAAAGTAGTGAAAGATTTCAGTCATTAAGACACCTACCAAGAAGGAAGGAAGATGAAGTATACATATACCTCAAACGTATATACGTCACCATCCTTGAAGAGGCGGGTATTTTACTCAACAGTCCCATTTTGTGACACTGCAACACTGATAGCTTTCTCAAGCTTTTTTTGAATACTTCTTCAGCCCACACCAGCAATTCTTATTTAAAGAACTAATGGGGACAACCCAGGCAGGACAGAGTTATACAGATCAGATTTACATTCAATCAAGCGCCATATTCTCCCTGGTGCCACATGATACGAGCTGGGTGTGGATCTACCAAGGGGCTGTGGAAATACATCTTCAAGGATCTGGCTTTAAAGTGCCCTACAAAAAACAAACATGAGTGTATGATTCGCAGGCTAACCTACCAAGAGAGGCACTGGGCTGGCTCTTAGTTGATTATCCAGGTAACCACTGAGCATCCACAAATCTATTATGGTTGCCTTCAAAAAAGTCTATGCCTACTGGAAGAAAATACATAAACAGCAAGGGACATGACTAAAATACAGGATACCTATGAAACTTTAGAATTTAACTTAGTTCACACATTAGTCCTGGACATCTAGATCTCCATCCTGCTGCTTCCACAAAGAAGTTAATTTTCATCTCCTCCTCACCTCAAGAGAATCTACCTGTAAGAGCTTAGACACGCAGGCTGGATTCGCAGAAAGCCTGTGTTGCTGAGCCTCCAGTTTGCCTGCTGGAGGTAAACTTTTCTAAACCAGCTACTACACTGGCCAATTCATTTTAAATTAAAGCCAAGCATGCCACTTTCAGGCCATTAAGTCAGTAAGAATTACTGTAAGTACCAAAGCAGGTCTAAAATACATTCTTTGCTTACATTTTCTCTTGCTCACAACTAACAATTGATTTATTACCCCTGCAGGTCCCTCATCAGGGTGCTACTGCCATCCCCTCAGGGTAGACAGGCAGAGGTGCCACAGTTTCCCAGAGGCAGCCACAAGGAGAGCTCACACAGTATTTTCTGGCCACCCAGCCTGTCCCCTCGTAAGCTCAGCCACCACTTTCATTGATCTTTCAGGTGTTACCTAATTTTCTACAGATGAAAGCTTCTTTCTCTTACTAGAGGAAAGAAGATCTTTCAGCTCTATTTATTGAAGATCTAGCAATGAATGTCCATTCCTTCTTTTTAATAAATTAGCTCTGCGTCAAGCAGCTTTCTCCATAAAACAGTGAATGCAGTCTCTCAGAAATATCTATTTAGTGGCATGGCATATTAGACAGTCAAAAAAATAAATTCAGACCTTCAATGCAGTCTTAATCCAAATTGTTTCACTGGCTGACTGCTTGTCTCACCACAAGGGAAAGCAGCTTTCACATTTCTTACCCATACCTTACTAGTGGGATTATTTTGTAGTATCAGTGTAAAAAACCAAAAAGGGGTGAATTTTCTGAAGGCAGAGAGAAATTCACTACTGATCCAAATGCTAAGAGGGCAAACACAACCAGCTGTAGAGCTGTGATTTCATCCTGTCGCACAGGAACATCTGAAATATTGACTGGAGGGAAAGAGATCATGCCATGCTTAGGTCCCCTCAGTGCCATCAGTAAATCCATGCCTGACTGGAACGATGGGTTATATTTTAGATCTATCAATAGTTCTCATTAATTTACCTGTTACCTTTAAGTAGATTTATCAGTGTAAGATAGCAGCGAAACACATCGGAACTACTTGTTACATGCCTCATGCTGAGGTTTGATCCAGCTACTACTAAACAAACCAAGTTTGTTTCAAACAACTTGGATCTGACTCAAAAATACATGGTCCACGCTGCCATCATTAAAAAACAAAAAAGAGGAGATAACGGAACTGAAAGGACAGACAATGGGGCTTATGTGCCAAAAGCCTGACTTCTTTTCCCAAGCTAATCTCAGAAGAGATGCCCGTGACTGAAAACCTTGTCCTGCCTACCGTCCTTAACACTATCACAGCTACACCACTGCCAAGTGAAGATGTTAAGGAGATTAATCCAGACTCTAATAATATTTATATGAGTATTGCTATAAATATCTTCCTTAGAAAAGCCTTTACATGACAAGGGAGAGATAAAGTCACATATTGATACATCCAACCTATCCAGCCTTCACCCTAACACAAAACGGAAAATCAGCCCACAAAACAGGCAATAAATACCCAAGCATGTTTTCATTGCTCTGTGAAGTAAACCCAGCAGGGACCACTGCCATCAATTCCTTTACATTAAGTGCATACTACACCGGTGAGTTACAGCATTAGCTTTTACCAAAAATATTTTTAACTAGCTATGAAAAATACAGTCCTTTCCTTGACGTGAGTATCTCCACCCTGGAAAACAAGTCCCAGTAAAACAGAAGATTTCTAACATCTGTTAATACCAGGTTTGCTCTCCTCGAGTTCCACAACTTGGTGTCCTCCCTCACTGAAATACTTGCTGTTACAGATCTCAGTATCTTTCTCCATTCCCACCTTCACACTTCATAACATCTGTATCATGAATCTCAACACCTGACAGACTGTTCCACCACAATTTTTTTTTTTAATTCCTTTAGTTCTGACACTTTCCTAACACAGCTTTTCAAATTTCATAGTATGTCATAGCAAATAATCAAGTTATTTCCTTATTTGTGCTACGTTGATCAATAATACTGATGCATCTATTGAGTCCTTGGTTAGGCTTCTACTACTGTGCCAATGCAAATTAAATATATTTCTTTTACCAAGAGAAAACATTTTAAAAGAAATAATAAAAATCAAACCACAGCACCATATTGCAATGCTGTAATTAATAATTTTGCTTATGTAACTCTGAGAATGATGACCGGGTACTGATACTAACTTACTCATCCACAACAAACAAGCTATAGCAGGAGCAGTAAAGCCAATGTTAGATGGGAGAGAACTCTGCAGCAAAACACACAGCAAATCATTCCTACTTCATGAACAACAAATACCCATCTAAGGCTTAGATACCAGAGGCATCCCCAGCTGCATTGCTAATTACACACAAAAAATATATGTAGTAAGTTGTTTGCAGGTTGGCATGTCACATTGCCATTAGCACCAACAAGAATGATTACGGCTCAGTCTCCTTTTCAGTAGCCACCACTGCAGAAGTCAAGAAAGCCACAACGTTCCTTCACACGATGAGGATAGCTCCGTTGGGAGCTTTGGATTCCATCCAAAGTCAAGAAGAAGATGAGTTTACGGCAGTGGGTTTGGCCCACACTCACCACAGTTGTGTTTCTATTAAGGATATAGCTGCCCTTCAAGATGCAATAAGTCAGCAGGGTCATCATTTTACAAACTGCAGGTTGGTTTTTATACCTGAGATGAGGAACATAGGCTGGGACGCAGACATGCACAGTGGGCATGGAGAAGAGGTACACACAGGCAATTAACTCAAAGAAGGAGAAAGGGAGAGAAAGAGCAGAAAAGTTCTGTAAAGGTCAACTTTTATTTCCACAGAAATGACTGTGCTTATGGCAACGAAACCTGGATTTATTCTAAAGGCTTAATGCATACAGCTCATCTTCAGAAAAAAAAAAAGAACTGCTGAGAACATGGAAGTGCTGTACTCAGTCACAAGTCATTTATTATCAGCAAATATACAATGGGATAAAATTTCAGCTTCCTGTAGGGGCTTACACCAACAACACAGGCAAAATCTTGGCAGGGAGAAGAACTGAAAAGTCTAAAGGATTCAAGTGAACATAATGAGAGAGCAGCTGCATTGTCTATTTAGAACAACACCGGCCACCAGGAGCCAAGAGTCTATTTAAAGGGGTTTATACACAATGCAAGGAAAGTTATTAGAAGATGGAACAAAGATGTACATGGAAAGCAACTGGTAAATGTTTGGCTCAGATACTCAGAACCACATGGACTTAAGCAAAATCCTAAGAAGAGAGATGGGGGAAAAGAAGAATGCTTCTTTTTGTTCTTTCACAGCACGCAGCAGTGTTGAAAACTTTATTTCTGTGATATATCAAACTTTTTTTCCCACGTCTTAGTTTTTCCTTCCTGATCTTACTTGCATTCTGATTATTCAGAGGAATAATTTATGTTTCAAATGTGAACTGTCAGTGCACACACCACAGCAAAAGAGGTAGAAGTACTTGACTCTCCTCTACAAGCCATTAATTTCTGTATTTTAAAGATTCTCTCCTTCTAAGAAAAAGATAATCCCATTTTCATTTCAAGGGATAAGTATAGAAGAAAAATAAATTCTCAAAGAACTACAGAACTCCTGGGGTCTCTGACTTTTAGAAGAATTTTGCATAAAATGAGTCTTGCTGGCAGAACACCCAGTCTTTCTCTTAATGTTTAAATCATTTGAATATATTTTTAAACAAAAAAGAAAGAAATTGCCTGATTTTTTTTTCCCCTTTTTATTTCATCCACATCAGTGCGGGTCTATATCCATAACCTGATATCCTACTACTACCAATTCCTTGGTCATTCCTAGGAGTTTCCATCGCACAATGTAAATGAGATCTAAATATGAAAGAGTTAGAAACAAGAAACAGAATTTTGCTGCAGTAATCCCTTCAGAGCTTCATCAGAAGGGAAGCACAAATGCCACCGGCCTTCTGGTTGGTGTTTTTACATTAATGTTATTAAAATGACCTTTTCATCATCTGATTCCTGAGCAGTGGCAATTCTGCGTTAGTGCTCTGACAACCTCAACTTCACCACGGGGCAGATCTAAGGTGGAAAAAGCGGCATCAAACCTTCACAGAAACATAAGCCAAAAGCAGAAACACAATTCCCACTGCTTAAACAGTCCCAAGCCAGCCCCATCACACTATGCAATCATGTTTTAACTAAGTAACCAAGCAAATAGCAGCTGTCTTCCATGATTCCTGAGAATAAGAGAAAAGGAAAAGGGGTTTGGGCTATTTTAGGGCTGTTTTTTTGGGGTACAGCACCTCTTTGCAAGCTTTAATCCACAGACATGGCTTAACTTGCCACAGAGAGCAGCCTATCTATTTCAATGCTGTATCTGAAAGGCTAAGCAGGTGTCTAACTGGTTGCAAAATCAGGGCCCTAAATGGAAAATTAATCAGTGTACGAAGTGGATTTATGCACAACACCTGGCTGCTGCTTCTGAGCTTATCCGGGTAGGGATTTATCTGCTGGAGTCAAGCAGAGCTGTGGCAGTAACATGCTACAACAGTCGTAACTAACCCTACAGCGCACAAGCGGAGAAGTCAACCGGTAATAATTATTACAGAAAGGGAGGTTCTTTGCTTAAAAAAGAAGGTGACACGGAATACCTACGAAGTGTATGTTTACATCTTGCTCCAGCAAGAAAAACTTGCCAATAAGCGTGTGGTACATACAATTAACAGCAAAGATGCAGATCAGAAAAAGATGAAGCGGGAATAACTTCCTAGGAAACTCTCTAAAAACACTAAGGTACAAAGAGATCAGGCTGAAAAAGCCAAAAAGTACATCATATAATAGGACAGAATAGCTAAAGGATATAGTGATCCTGTCCATAATGTTCAGCAAAAGAGAAAACTACAGGAGAGATGCTAAAACCCTCCTGAAATTTTGACCTTTTCCATTTTCCATCAGAGTTCTGCACTGAACTTCCAGCTCATCCTTAAGGATCAGCACACCACCACGCTGGGGGGGATGCACCATATGGCTCACTTAACGGAGTAAATTGTACGTTTTGACATGAATGGAGCTGCTCCATGTAGACAGTCAATCACCAGCTTCCAGGATTTGGCGGAATTGGGATTGCACCGCACGCTGGAGCCACTCCAGGAACAAGCTGGGCTTCGGAGAGGGGCAGCAAAAAGTCAGGCTCAGGCTGCTCTTCTGCACTTCCAAAATCTGCTGGGTCACAACAAGTTCTGGGAGAGGTTTAACCTGGAGAACTCAAAATTTTATTCAAGTATTTTAATGCAACTGCAATCTAATATGTATTTGTTCATACTGTTTTCCTGCACAGCACAGTAATTTTCAAGTTTTAAAAGAAAGACATAAATCAGGGACTTGATGACATTTTTATCCGTGCTACTGGCAAGCCTCATCTAATGCTAGTGACATTAATCCCAGTCTCCACTGGCAAAAGGGACTAAGTCTTGGTAAATGCAACTACAGGTACAGGTCGCTTTACCCTGAAAGGGAACACTGTGTTTAACTTAGATGATTGGTTTCCTCTTTTAACAAGAAATGGGAAAACATTTTCAGTATCCATGGCAAAAAAATGTATTTTTGGTTCGTCACCAATGACCAGCACCAAAGTTCACAGAAAAAAAAAAGTAATTCCTTAGTGTTCTGATTACCCCCTAGTTATTCCCCAACCACATTTAAAAATCCAGCCTGCCCATTCCAGCATTTCAGTGCAATTTTTATTGACCTACTAACCTGTAACTCTGGGAAGCCTGGAGCTAAGAATGCAATAATGGCTAGCAAATACAAGTCTCCAAACAGAGTGTAATAACCTTAAGTAAACTACTGCCAAGCAAAAGTCCCGCAGATCAAACAGTTCCCACGAAGCCTCATGCTATTAACTAGCAAAAAAGTCCCATGATATCTCCATAGCCATGCACAATAACAGAGCACGGCGCTTCTGTTTACTTACATAGCTTATCTGCAATCCAGTAATGTATACAGTCAATCCCTCAGATGTAAATCACTTGTCTATTTAACGTTACTTCACTTGTTAAAAACTTTGCTAGTTTTCTAACGGTAAACAAGGGGTTTATCTGGAATATCAATTTTTTTAAGGGATGTAAAAATTTACAGTGGATGTTTATAAAACATTTCAAGCCAGGAGTCGATTTTATATCGTTATGTGGAGAAAAAGAATCGCAAATGCATAAAGTTAGCAACGATGTGATATCTATGTGGCTCTGCTTTTTTACCTAAATGAAAACACAAGGCCTGGTCGCACTTATTCCACCTTATTTCAGTCATTTTCTGGGTAAACCCACCCCAGCAGGCAGTTAGAGGATCTAATACCCTACCAAAGCCACCAGGATCAAGAGCGGAAAGCCTGGTGGGACAGCAGCGTTTACTTTACACCTTATTGTTTTGTGTACTTGAACTAAGCTCAAAAAAAAAAAAAAAAGCTCTCTTTCCAGCCTAGTGTAATTCTCCCTTCCGTACAACCAGCTCCCAGTGATTTGTGTGTTGCAGAGGGGTCAAGCTTTAAAGAAATCGGAATAAAAAACTGAAAAAGGAGAAGAGGAAAATAGGGAAAAAAGGGAGGAAAAGAGGGAAAAAAAGAGGAATAGAGGGGAAAAAGGAGGAATAGAGGGGAAAAAGGAGGAATAGAGGGGAAAAAAGAGGAATAGAGGAAAAAAAGAGGAATAGAGGTGAAAAAAAGAGAAGAGGAGAAAAGGAGAGAAAAA
>VXBW01006525.1:2059246-2084105 GCA_013400375.1 Thinocorus orbignyianus
TTGCTCCAAGCCCCATCCCGCCTGGCCTTGAACACCTCCAGGGATGGGGCATCCACAACTTCTCTGAGCAACCTGTTTCAGTGCCTCACCACCCTCACAGGAAAGAAGTTCTTCCTAATATCTAATGTAAATCTCCCCTCTTCCAATTTAAAACCATTACCCCTTGTCCTATCACTCCACTCCCTGACCAAGAGTCCCTCCCCATCTCTCCTGTAGCCCCGTCACATACTAAAAGCCTGCTCTAAGGTCTTCCCAGAGCCTTCTCTTCTCCAGGCTGAACAGCCCCAGCTCCCTCAGTTCCCCAGTTCACAGCCCAAAGTGAAATGCTTGATCTCAAGTTGACAGCCTTTCGGGTGTCCCCCAAAAGTCACGCGGCCCTGTTGGGCTGCTGGGTGTACGACACAGAGGTACCAGGCTTCCAAGGGATGGAGAGTTGCAGGCACGTACAGCACCTAACGTAAAAACTCATGTTTTGTGGGGAAACAAGTCCTCAGGAAGCAGTGAAATCTTTATCATCTGGTAGTCAAAAAGGTGCAAGTCAAAAAAAGTTCCCAGTTCCAATAGATCACGGTGTTATTTTTGGATGCGGTCAGATCATTTCTAGACACAATACATGTAAGAAAACCCAAGTGTAGAGTGAGGAAGAGCTCTGGCAGGATTTTTCAGGTTTAATTAGAGAAAGTGTGAGATAGAGGTCTTGGAAGCAAAACGAGAACACCTGAGATGATGGAAATGAGAGATAGCTGGGTATGCTGGGGCAAAGAGGCTGCAGGAAACAGGTCGTGTAGAGTCAATCCTCGTTGTGCTGAGACAAGAATTAAAGGGTAAAGCTGTATCTGAGAACTGGAGACAAGAAGAAATAAATCTTCAAAAATGAAGGTGGCAGGAGTTTTTCTACATTTTTAATTTGGAGGCTTCTGTGTAGAGGAGTGATACGCTCTCCAATGATTTATTAATTCTTGAATTAAGTATACCGGCAGAACTGATACTTAGATTTTACTTAACAGATTGGCTGTAGCTGGAATCAATGCATTTTACAGAAGGAACCTCCTCCTGTGGTGCAGAGAACAGTCTTTGCAGCCAACTATTTGACTGTTGTGTCTTAGATAAACCCGTAGCCAGGTCTGCTAACACAGATTTTCTTCCAGGTTGGGAATTCCTTTTCCCAGTGTAGAATGGGGACATCCAAAATTATTTGAGTCTATTAAATTTAAAGTGTCCTTTCTAGGAGAGCAGCTTCCACAGGTTCCTGGGTCTCTCCTGATGAGACACAACCATTCATTTTTCTGAGGGCTCATCTAGAGTCTTGGGCTCATCAAAGCCCTGGGGTTTAATTCACTGTAATTGGGTGAAGAATAAAGCCTACACCATGCTGCGAATCAGTGCAGATGATGCAGTGATGTTCTTAGGTTCTACAAAGCTGTTAAAGAAAGCTGCAGAGAGACAAGAAGAGGGAACGAAGCAGAATGGCAGCTACAAGGTCAGAGTCTCCAAATCCAGCAGAATTTGAGGGCTCCAAATAGATTGTTATTCTCTGTTTGAACAGGGCTGTCATGGTTTAAACCACAATCCTGTAGCAGTCACATAGCACTGAAGTGATGTCTACTGACATGTTTTAATTGCTTTGTTGTGCAGGGAAACACCTTGAGCAACTCTCCGAAGAGCTAATTTTAATTACTGAGTTTGAAATATGTTAATTTTCTAATTAAATAAAAAGAAAAACATCCCAATGTAATCACATTATACTACCTGTTGCTTGCACAGTCCACCTAAACCTCCCATCCAGATTTCTTTGTAATTAATGATTGAAACTGCAAAGGCTGGATGGTTTTTGATACTTGGGGAACATATGAGTGGCTGCACTGGATCTGCCCAAAAGGCCTGTGTAGCTCATTATCCTTTATCTCCAGTGACAAAACCCAATATCCAGGGAAAGATACAACACTTCCACTTTCCAGCCACCTCAGGGATGTCCTGAGCCAAGCTTGCCCTCTCTGTATCTAGTACCTCTTGCTGGATCTCTTCCACGAGTTTGTCCAGCTTCCAATTGAATCCATACGTGCTTCTAAAATCCAAGATACCTTGTTGCAGATGCTCTGACCTTTGCTTACATGAAAAATCTCTTCCTTGCATTTGTTTTTTCGATGTGCCACCTCTTAGTTTCATCAGATACCCTGTATTTCTTGCCTTGAAAAAGAAGCAGCAGACAACCTGCTCCTCTCCACACTACTCAGATTTTTAGCTCTGTCATTCCCCTACCTAAGTTACTGCGTTTTCAGACTCCAGAGTCCTGGTTGTTCCATAAATGAATACCATCTTGTGCTTCTGATTGCCCTTTTCTGCCCTCCTTTGAACTTGGCCAGTTCTGATGCCAGTTCTTTTCTAAAGTGGAGGACCAGGACTGCAACTGGTATTCAAGATGCAGTAAAATCACTGGCCTAATTATGATCCCTTCTAGGTGTGGTACTGCAGATTTTAAAATACTGTTCTAGTCTAGTAAACGAATCTTTCTATCAGTCTGTAAATTATTGCATAGAGGCCTTTTATTTAAAAAGCCCATCCATCTTTCCATAGTTCCCTTTTCCTGAATTCCTAGTGAAATTATTGAATGATTCCACTAGATATGCTACGTTAACCAGGACTATGGGAATTAAAGAAAAAAAATTGTTGCTAGTTCCTTAATTATTTTCAGGCCTGAGCTTACATCCACTGAAATCAAGAGCAATGAAATTGGTCTCCTACTCTGCAACTAGAAGTGATTGAGATTTATAAAGAAACAGTATTTATCTACAATTTAAAGATATAATTACAACTTGAAAGTATTTTTTATGCATATTGAGCTGTACTGTTCATGACGGCTGAGATACTGTTCTTCTGTGTCTCTTTAAGATTAATAGTATCTCCATTTCATACACAGCAATAAGTACATGTTCCAAATCATTAATTATTTCTTGTCGCAAGGCTTGCTCTATTTTATCTAGCAGAGACATTTAGAAGATAAAACACTAGTCTTGAAACCAAATTCATGACTTTGGTTACCATTGCTTTGGAGGGATACTAGACGGTGATGCTTGCACTTCAGAACACTAAAATGAAGTAGATGATAGCGATAGCTCGACGCATTAATGGTAGCCATAATTTTAAATATAGAAACCTAACAGCTGGGACTGACAAATGCAGTAATTGACCAGTGTAGGGATTTCGTCATTTTCTCAGTGACATCAGCCTCCTGTAGATGCTCCTTAAATTGCCTTCTGATTCCTGCCTGGTGTGGTGTACCTGCGGAGGTGATTTACCTCTGCTCACTGCTGTGTTCTGCAGCTCCTTCAAAGGGAAGATGCTCGGGAAAGAACAGGTTGGAAGCCACCAATTTGCACAGTAATCCATAACGCCAAAATAACCGTGTAACCTTCAAGAGGGTGTGTGGCTCAGGGAGAAAACGCATACATAAAAATGTAGGGGGAAGAAATACGCAGTTTTTAACTCACTTTTTGACCTTTTTAATCATGATTTATTTACTTAGGACTGGAGCTGTGTCTAGGTGATGTCACGCTAGATTTTCAGATATTCTACCTAAAGGTTACTAGCACTTAACACTAGCAGTGTTCCAAAACTCTATTAAACACAAGCAGGGTAGAAATCGCGTGCGCTGACGTCATTTATAGAAACAGTTGCTCTTTCAGAGCTTGACACAGGATGCTGTTCAGTGAGACCTGAGGCAGCGCTGCCCCTTTTGGGGGGACTTGAGTTCAAATATGGGGACGATTCCCTGCCCGTCTGGGAAAACTGCCAGGCCAGGCTGTCACACAAAAGGCTGTGCACGAAAAGCTGCTGGGGACACTCACTGAGCACCCTGTGCTGGCAGAAAACATCACAGATCGGTCACTCGGGGAGAGAACGCGACAGGATCCAGAACAAACTGGTCCCCAGTAACTGGTATTTCCCAGTACAGACTCTGGCTGCTGCTTTGTGCTGAAATCCGTTACCTGCTGTCAATGGTTATGTTCAGCCTAAAAAATAAAGTTTTCTCTTGATCTCAATGGAAATGTAGCATTCGCATCCTTCACGGGAATTCTGAGTATCTTTTAAGTCGGCTGAAGAAAGGGTCAAGTGCTGCCATTCATACATTAGCACATTGCAGGGCAGAAGCAAAAGGAAATCCTGACATTCCCGTCACTGGGAGAAGGACGGCATTTGGCTGTTTTTTCAAGTGTTATTAGAGAAAAGGAGAAGAGGGATTGAGAGTGCTTACAACTTTTGATCTGTGTTTCTGGGCCAACTTCTCCCAGGGCTCTGCAGGAAGATAGATACTTCCTTTGCATTTGATCTTTCTCCCCCAACCGGGAAGAGTGGAAGGCCATAAAAATACAGGAAGCCTTAGAGGAGCCCCGCAATACGTGCTTGTTTGTCTCAGAAAGGCTTAAGAGGCTCTCAACCTGCCTGCTAGAAGACTAACAATCTGCTGTATGAAAATCAATATTGGATTTATTACAGCAGCATCCGGAGCTGAACTGGGGAAGAGTTTGAGAGGTAGCATCAAGCTCACGTCAAACTTCTTCAAGTACTGGGCTGCACGAGCATGTGCCTGTTCTGGCACCACGTGGAAGCAGATGGGCTTCTCCCTCTACTCTCTTTGAAGGTGCTGCATAAACTGCAGCAAACTAAATATTCTGCAAAAGCTGGTGTCTCCCTACTGCTAAGCATTTGCTGGAGATGAATCTAGCTTTTCTATTTTTTGCTTATTTAAGTTGCACTTTCTAGACTCTGCTTAGCTAATCAGGTGGTAATAAAACTAAAAGGTCTGTATTTTGGAAGCTTTTATTAATTTTTTTAAAATCTCAAGGGAATAGCTACATAAGCAAGAGTTTGCAAATTCTGAGCTGTGCTGATTTAAGTAGGAAAAAAATACGCTCAGGTCTTTAATATCTGATGAATGCTGCCTTATATTTGAAACCTTGTCTCTAGTGGAACCCTTTACAATAATGTTTATACAGGTTTATGCTGTAAATGCATGATATTTTCCCTACAGCAGAATATGCTGGAATTTACTCCTGATTAAAAAAAAAATAATGTGCAAATGGGCCTTACCCCAGAATACGGGTTGCTATAGATACAGTTATGCCCTTTTATTAATGATTAAAGCAATGGAAAATATAACCTTTTAATATAAAAAAGGGTTTTGTACAGCAGGCAGAAGGGAGAGGGAGCACACCCTGCATCTCCTGCAACGTGGGTAAACAGGAAACCAGCCAAACTACAGAATTAAAGGCAGCTTTCAGAAAGCTGTGAAGTACATCCTCAAGCTCTTCCAGGCTGATTACAGCCAGCATTAGAGCTACACACAGGAGACAGGGTGAGCTTCCTGGATAAGGCTGGCTGCAGACCTAAACTCCTGCAGAACTACACTCCTGTACACCCAGATCTTTAGCTGCCAAGGGCACACAACACCTGTCATGGGAGAAAGCAGAAATATGCCGGTGGATCAGGGCACAGATAACATTAAAGAGGAGGAAGAGGTGATGTCCCAGCAATATTTCAGTTGCCAGGTGTCCTGCTTTCAGCTCAAGTGGTATTTGTCCTGCAACAGGCTCAGCCAGATGTCACAGGTATCTCTATCCATGGTTTTATCTATATTAAAAACCTTTGCTTGCAGAGCAACTTCAACGTACTTTAAAATAAATTGTTTCCAGAGAACAGGGTAGAGCTTTTCTCCCCTTGCCAATGCCCACCTCCCAACAGAGATCATCTGCTTGGAGTGTAAAGGGCCAAGGACAGGAGGTGGAGGGGACGCTCCAGAACACAAGTCTTCTTTTCCACGCCTCATCATGCTATGAACCATAGACACAAGAAAAGATTGTCACCGAGCTTGCTTCAAGCCATGAAACCTTTCAAAGATTCAAGTAGCCATGTGGGAACTTCATCCCCCAGATAGGAGCCACCAGGCTGGCATCACACAGTTCCATGACATGAGAAATAAAACCTTGTTATTGATACGCTGAAGTGGAACACGGAAAAATTCTGGCTTAGACACAGATCTCTTGTATAAGCTGCATTACTTAGGATATTCACGACTTTATTTTTCTCTGTAAAAAGGGAATTATGTTATTTCTTGTTTCATCCTTGGGGCTGAGAAGATGAAAACCATTTCTCACTTTGAGTATAGACTGGAATAATGAGGCCCTGTTCTCTCTTGGGGTCTTTGACTCTTTAATGTAATTTAGAAAAAATATAAAGGGTTGAGCATTATGGAATGAAATAGAAATGCTAACCTTGATTATTTAACTTCTCCTTCATGAGTGAAACTGATTTTTGGGGAAAGGTGCTAACCCAACTTGTATGACTCCATAGTGCTGCCCTGTTTGTAGGCTTTATTAGTGAAACACATCAGTGATGTATCATTCCTTTAAAAATAACAAATTCATAAATTCTCCATTTCTCCTTCCTTAAACACAACACTCCATCTAAACCCCCATCTCACAGCCTGTGTCTGTGCCCTACTCATTTCTAGAATACATTTTGACACCCTGGTTTTGTAAGAGCCCAAATTCTCATTTGTTGCCTTGGAGTAAATCCATGGGTTTTCCTCTGCTAAATAGGAAACAGAGGCTCCACGTGAAGATAGGGTTGTTCAGTCTTAGAGAAGACTTCAGGGCAATGTCACTGTTACTCATAAGAATTATTCTTTGCTCTGTGAATAATTCCAATAAAATCACTGGAATTATCTAAGGAGTGAAATATGATTCAACAAGAGTAAGTATGGCTGTGCCTAGATATTAGTGGAAGACTAAATTCAGCCCCAGATAATAAAAAGAGACGACAGAGAAGTTTCCCTTTGGAAAATGCTTGGGTTTTGAAAAAGGACTAAATGATCTTTGAGCAACAACAGGTAATTGCATATTAATTTCTTACAGATTATTATGTCGATCTCTTATTTAGTTTTTTGCATCTGAAAAGAGGGGTAGCATTTTGGATGAGTGTCCCCATATGGCTGGTGCTTTGGGGTGAGCCTGTGTTTTCCCCACGCGGAGACGCGGCAGTTGCGCCTGGTTTCCAGCTACCTGAGCCCAAGTCTGCACTTCAGGAGACACGGACAAAAAACCTGCCACACACGCTTCCCTTCAGATAAAATCAGCTCAAAGCACTTCTTTTGTTTCTAACCCAAAATAGCCACTAAAGTGATATGTGTATCTGCATACACAAAAGGGTTTGGTCTTATAAAAACTCTAAACCAGAGACCCACACCAAGATTATACATTTCATTTCCCAGCATACAAATGAGGATCTCATTTACTCTGGGCTGTTCATGCATTTTGCTTTTAACAAACATCCATATGTCAAATAGACCTTCCACATACTTCCCTGCTGGAGTTTTTTTTTTTTCCTTTCAACTTGGTAGGGAACATTTGTGATCCTTATTCTACCAAATATATCTGAAGAATATATTTTGCTCAAGGCCTTCTATTTTTTAATTTAAGAGAACCAAAATCAATTCACAGCCCTGGCAGTCTCACTATTATGCCAAGCATACATCTGTGCAAAAATACCCCAATGCCTAATTAATGTTATTAACATTTTTAAATTTAAATTGGTTAATTTATTTAATTTTATAAATATGACCATATGAAGTTACTCTTTTAGAGAACACTTTTCCATCTTTTGCCTGCAGTTTTAATAGCTGTGTAGTTTAGCATAGATACGGAGATACTTGCTCATATCAAAATTATTTCGTATTCAGATGATTCCAAATCCTTCACGTAATGACTTCAACAACTGAGGCTTGACCCTTCACTCCTGACTCACGCAGCACCAATGGCCAGGGTTAATGGGAATTTTCTCCGATTAAATGAAACAGGTTGAGAGTCATATTCTTTAAAAGTAATACCTGTTATGAATGTAGAATGCTAAAATCATCCAAGATCATATTTCTCATATACCACAGTACATCAAGTTGAGCTTAATTTTAAGTCAGCTTAGTAAATACTCCACAAAAATATGCTTAGAGTTAAAATTATTCACTGCTGAAGGAGATTTACTTATTGATCAGGTAAATAGTTGCACATAAAATGGCTATCAATCAACTTCAATCATTTGAGGTCAGTTATTTTATATGACTGATTAGTGGAACTCATAAATTTTGAGCAGCTGTAAACTTTTATAAGATGCCAATTTTACTTTATTTTTGTTCAAAAGACGGTGATCAGTCTTGAACATTGAGATAAATTATACTGGAATATGCACTTCTTTACTGCAACAAGTGTTCTAGTGGCTATCCAGTCTTTGGCCTTGGTTACCAGTTTAGTATTTATAGTGGACTTAAGTCATATATAAAGCTTCATTTGTAATCTTTAACCTGTTCTCCCTTAGTTTTTGAGGATCCTATTGAAAATATGATTTGTAAGGTGAATGGTAAAACATTTGCTTTTCTATATCCTCGTTATTCACATTACTCTCATCCAGTTCAGTCATGAGAAGGTATCTTTAACAAGTGTGGTGGGAGATGGGCACTGGGGGGGGGAGTCAAAGGAAGCGAGTGCTTTCCATTCACAGCTAATACAATGGCAGCGCTTTTTGTGGCCTGTAACTACATCTGCACTGCTCACTGAACCATCCAAATTTACACTCAGCTAAAGAAAAGCACATTTGGCCAAAAATCAGATACATTTTTAATTGGTATCCTAATGCGCATATTCAGCTACTAATCCCTGGTAGAAACGTGTCTCTGAAGCAGGGCTGTGAACTCTCTAATACAGCTTGGTAGCCTTATATGCTTTTTATCTACATTTTTGTGTGAGTTTATTCATGCATAAAGTCACAGACCAGAAGCCTCGGCTTCAGAGAGACACACGGGATGTTGTAATGTTAGTCAGCAACATTTGAGTACCTGGGGAGACCGAATGACTCCTAATTCCCAAACTCAATTCTGCTCTGCCTGGGCCAGCTTCACCTCCAAGCACTAAGAAACTAGAAGGAATTCATCAGTGCTTTCATGGATTTTTTACAAATTTATAATATATATCTACTGCTGTTTCCAGCACCCTTGTAGAGATGTAGCAAAAAAATACCCCAAACCACCACCCCCAAAAAACCCCAGTGAAACAAAAGACCATGAAGAAGATGAGAGGCAGGTGTAGGGGCTGGTAGCACAAAACACCTTTTCCCTGGCTTTATCCATTGCCAAGACGGTGTGACAAGACAGGTGGCTCAAGAGGAGAAGAAAAAGGAAGCCTCATGCTCTTACAAAGCATCCAAGTCAAACCAAGCCAATCTCTGCCGGCTGGTCATGGGGTACAATAACAGTTTGGGAAGATAATTCATTCCAAACACCGTCTATAACTCATGCTAGCATCACAGACCAGAGGGAACTTTTGTTATCAGAAACTTCTAGGAAGGGCTAAAATGAGGTTTCAGCCCCAAGACCTGGCTGCTTTGACCTTAATTGCCCTCAGGCCAAGTAACTAAACTCCTGACAAGAAAAAGACACTTGTGCAAAGCATGACCTTATTTAGCTGGGGTGGCATTTGGGTTTTTTCACAGCCTTCATTACTGTAATATCACACACAGGGTTTTTCATTTGTTTGCCATGCAATTTATTCCCCTAAGATTAGTCCTTTTCTAGTCAAGCAGGTTAAAGCTAATCACAGTTGTTATTTTAATCTGCGCTCACCATTAAGAATTCTTGCGGAGCTCTTTTGCTTGTTAGCAATTACGGTCTCCCCATGGAAGTTTATGATTACAGCAGAAGCAACCTGTTTAATACTTGGCACCTCTTTAGTATACAAGCATTAAGCCCAGGAGCATAGAAGCATGCTAATGCTGGTGATGAAAGTACAGCAATTCTATTTAACAAACTCTGCTTTTAACAAACTCTGTTTTTAAAAACGCAGTGTTGGAGAAATGCCACACAGTCCTCATGCACATTTGTGGTCCTCCCCCTCTGTGTTTTTCAGTACTGCAATAAGGTAATAAGGTGCTGTCGATCCAACATTCATTTTATGATTGTCATGTCTGACATGCAGGATATCCTTGTGCTTCCACCACAACAGACTACTGGTTCCAGTAGCACTAATAATAAAACTCCTTTGAAAGGTCTTAAGACCGGAGTCTGACCCTTGTATATTTAGGCAATTGCTAGTAATTGCTCTCACTGATCTATGTGTCCAGACTTAAAAATTATGATCTACTGTCAAGGTCAATTAGCAGAGACTGCGGGAGCAAATCTCTGCTTTTCATGTTGATTGTCCACGTGATTCTGCCATAAAAATTATGCAGAGTAATACACATTAGCTGAGTCAGAGCATTAAAAGACCATGTGAGAAACACCACTGCAGGGGTATCCCCCACGCCTCACCCAACACTCTCCTATTTAAAGCTATTTCCAGACAGGGTAAAAGCAGAGAAATTTAACATAATCCAGTGTTTTGGTTCAAGCTAATGCAGTGAGATGCACAATCGCTATTGTGCTTCATCTCCAGTGATAAATGTTGGTAATTTGCTTTGATGGGGGTCAAATTAGTCTCACGTTGGATGAATTTATTGTGTTCAAACTTGAGAAATGGGGGAACCGCTGACAAGCCAAACACGCTGTCATTTTCAGCGTTCCTCTTGTGAAAATAATTCTTGTAAAATGTTCAGTGTAAGGAAAGCTGTGTTTAAAAAGTCTGCATCTCCACGTCCTAGTGAGGTCCCTTCACTCGTTGTTGTAAAGGTTTTAAAGAAGGGAACATCTGAAGCAGGCCTAGAGGTCTATTTGAGTGGAAAGCTATAAAACGTGACCTAACCATAGTCAGTTCTCCTGGGACAGCAATTACAGCAATAACTGTTCCACAGCAGATGCTAATGCCATGTATAAACAGTTGTCCTCTAAAATGAAAATAAATTTTTGCCCCCACATGTCTTTTAGGGTCCCATTGTACGTGTGGAAATGTAAAGGAAATGTAAAATTGATATGCACACCATGACATTGGCTTTAGTCTCCTCTGTCTTAGCCTGGCTGCTATAAATCTGTCCCGGCTGTAAGTAACACTGAAGGAGCTAAATGGTCAGAATTTGTGTCTGTTTTATTAGCTGGCCTAGAGTAAAGTAGGGGTTATTGGTCAATGTCAGGTTCAGCACCCAGTGACCCACTGGGTTAAAATCGTGGTAGTCACAAATCAAGAGCATAATGAAGTCTGAGAAGAGGGCTATGCTGATTTATTAGGACATCTGTCTGGCTGGAGACAGCCTAGTGCTGCCCCTGCGTAGTGCGAGCTATTAGCATAATCCTCACCATCAAACATTTTAGAGATGTAAAAGAGAGAAATAAAGTGTTCAAAGAAGACCGGCAAAACCAGAAAGGCTTATCTTGTAGTGCTCATTGTGAGTCTTAACTTTTTATCCCATACCCAATAAAAATAACATTAAAAGTAAATTAATATTAGAAATAAATTACTGTCTTCAGTTTTCCAAACCCACTGAATTTTCAGAACACATCTGAATGTCTGTTCATAATAACCCATGTTATTTTCACAGACGTTTTAATCTTTTAGGTTTTTATTATTCATTTTTATTTAACCATAGTAGTGTCATCCACATACAATATTATCACCTTAATTCTTACAAAAGCAATCTCCTGAATTCTGTAATCTTAAATGTAAGATTCTGGGGGGTTTTGTGGCTACTTTTAAAGGAAAGCAGGAATTTTACACAGACTTTCTGAGTCTTGCCTGTAAGAATAAGTCCATAACATAGATGCTGTGTGCTGTAAATACTGTAATGCTACTTTATATCCTATAGGCCAGGAAGTTTGTGAGATGCATAACAACTAGTACTGCCACATGCAATGCTACTTGTTTTGTACAGGAGAGTCATTCAGCTGAAAAATCACACAGGTCATTATTTCTTCGTTGATCAGAACTAAGGTGAAATAGGTTTTAATCTATGAAGATTAAATTACTCTCTGAAGATTACTTTATATTTCACCATGTATTTATAAAGATTGCCACTGCTCATGTGCCTTCAGAAAAAAAAGAAAAAAAGTTTAATATTACATTTAAAAAAAAACTGGCCATGAATATTGAATGAGTTTCATCACTGGTTATTGTTCCATTTCCTCTCTATTAATAGTTATTCCAGATAGGAATTTAGCCCGTAGCTATAAAAACGTGAGGTGGTGAGTAGTTAATAAATAGATATTAAATACTTAAGAAAATGCAAAGTAAAAGCAAATACTGAAAAGTGCTGTCATGAAGATCTTTTTACATCAGCTGTGATAATAACAATTCTATACAAATGAAAAGTCTGGAAGAATTAATTTAAAAATGATCAAGAAATAATTAAGTTATTAGGGGTGTGAGACTACTGAGGTTGCTGAAGACTAGGTAATTGCTATTTTTGCCACGTGATATCAGAACAGCCCTGAGACAACAGCTAGAGAACAGTACTGCTGAGATATGGTAAAGAATCTATAGATTGTGACATTTTTGCTGTCACATTGCTGTTTTGAATGATGCTTGATCAACTTTGGAAAGACGCAAACAATGCGCAACCTCTCATCCTACCTAATAAAGGCATCAACAGTAACACAGCAGAAAAACCACTGAAGTACGATATGTAATAAAATTGCTGTTGTAAAGAGGAAACTATGCCTGGAATGAGATGAGCACATTTTTGCAAGAGCTGACGACTTCCCCCTCTGAGTAGACAACATTTACTAGACCAGACCGATGCATGGAGGTTTGCAAGGTTTTACAGTCATCTTACTAGAGGGACACAGAGTTTAAGGAGATCTTCAGAAGTGCCCGTGCAGTTACTGCATTTGCTGTACAGCAGAGTAGAAACACCCACTAGCTGCCCACCAGCATGTGGAAATCACTGCTTCACTTAAACCAGAGTGAAGTCTGGGCAGCCTGCACTGAGCAACATGAACTGAGAAGAAATAGAAAATCTGGACCATCAAGAGTACTGCAAAATTTTAAACCTATGTTTATTTCACCCTTAAAACCCTCAGTTACTCACGCTGCTGGTGTGTGCGCCATTCAGGGAAAACACTTATACTTAGGAATGTAAGACCATTTCTTAAATTCAGCTCAATTAAAAGAATTAGAAGTAAAGTTAGCACCCACTGCTTAGAAAACTGAACATGAGGAAACCTGTGGATGTGTGTAACTGCCCTGATTAGCAAAGGCAAGACTCAACTTGCATGTGATCCCTGCTTATTTCACTTAAGTAAGATTTGCTATTTCACAAAGCATTAAAATGTGGAGAAACTGAATACCCAATCTTTTTTTTTTTCAACTCAAGAATGAAAACTATGGAGTGCAGTATTTTTTCCAAAATAGCAACATAAATAAACATGTATGTGAATAATACTTGCCTCCATAAATTCCAGCGTTGTTCTTCCAGCTGAGTCACTAAACGCTCGATGTATTTGTTTGAGTCCATATATTCCTAAATGAAAAATGGTTAAAGGTTAGTTTTCCAACATTCAAAGAATTTGTAAAATTTTGAGTAAAAGACACTCAGAGTCAGGTTGCAGAGTCCACTTTCATTTTGCACCCCCGGTTATCCCATGTATGCAGAAATCACAATTCTGTAAAAATCTAGATTAAAGCCAAATTTGATTTCACACCAAGTGGACAGAAATTATTTGAGGGGCAGACAAAAGGTGGTGAGGATATGCAAGTAGCAAAAATAAATTAGAGTACATATAAATATTATATAGTCATATTCTGGGCCCAGAATTATCTTCCCTGGATCTAGACTGAAAAATAACTTCTCAAAAATGCAGGCACTGCTTTGGTGCACATTTTGTTTTCTTTAGGTATGAATCAAAGTGAACTGAATATTTGACTCAAATATTTATTTCATGGATAGTATGAAAAATATCAAAGCATGTACCCTATTTGAAAATGAAACTATAACTCAGTTCCCATATCATTTTCCAGTTTAACTTTTGCAGATGCTATAACTTGCAGTATCAGCTGTATGAAAGGTAGTATATTTGTGTCTAGCCAGAATTTCTGATAAATAATGATGGTCAGATGAACGATTTGGATCTTTTTCTTATTGAAGCCTATTCTTTAAACCCAATGCATAGAGATGATGTTTATTCTCAGCAGAGAAATACGTCAGTAACAGAAATATACCACTTCATTTCCAGGAGGAAGGCAACTTTGGTGTTATTTATATAAAATACTTGAGAGTGAACCCAGAGAACAACACGTGATATAACATGATATATTTGTCTGACAGCAGTACCAACAAAGCCGCATTACTACTATTCTGAAAACCTATCAGTAATAATATAACTCTCTTGAAATATCTCAGCAAACCAAAAATACGTTTCAAACATCATACTTCAGGAAATAACAAATATTGGAGTACTACATCAAAAAGAATCCATCTTCACCTTCTGGAGACAAAAGCTCCGCTATTTTAGCCTTGGATTCATCACAGAACCACTTCATGGGTTCCTGTTTGTACTAAGGGTTGTTTCTCTACTATTATTATTTATTTTGTCTACAAATATGGCTTTTTGTTGCAAAGTAGTTGGTTCTTCTTAGCCATTTGTCTCCTTGACCAGGAATATGAGATAGCTGCTACAGGAACAGTACATCATCATGTCTTCTCAAGGAGGAGAGAAACATTAGCTGATTTTAATGATCATAATTTATATATAAATGCACATTTTTGTTTTTCAGGACTGGAATTGTTCAAAGTGATTCTGTTTCTGTCCACTGTAATTATTTTTGTGTCTCAATTGAGAGAGAGCCTGGATCCCTAAAGGCTATCGTGACAGAAAGAAATGGTCCCCATGGCACAGATGGGAAGGAAGAGCAAGATGCTGCCCCGATGAGCCTGTGCAAATGCATCCGGGCTGGATCCTGTTCCAGCTGCCTTGCTTGAAAACCTTTGGGTGTTGTGAAACTTTCCATTCAACTCTGTGGTTGCCCTAAGCTTAAATTATAATCTAGATAGATGTATCTTGTAGATGTTGCTTTCAGAAAATGTTAAATAATGTAAATCCTGAGAAAAGCCATGAAGTTCAGTGGCATTAATATAGCTTTTGTACCAGTGCTGCCTGCAGTAGATGCTGGCTTCATCAGAATAAGCATCAGCTCTTATTCTCCCTGTTACTTGGCTGAGTTGAGTTTTACTTGGAGCACACCATGTCAATTAAGCAGCAAGCTTGTTCTAAACCAATACAAGTAAAGTCATCCTGTAACACAAATACATTACAGTTTAGAAAAATTATACTGTACAAATGTATAATGATGATTAGTTGCAGACTGAGTTCTTTAAAACAAGCAGTCTTTTTTTACTTCATATTTTTTTACTACACTGAACCTGTTATAAATTCATATTAATAACTTTATATCTTTTTAATGTAATATTAAACAATATTCCTGATTTATTCATTGGTGCACTTTGCCCTACAGGCAAGGATAGGATCAGCAGTTTTGTTCTGCATAATTCTACCATAACAATCTAAAAAACTCATTCTGAAGCAATTTTCTCAAAAATACTGTCTAGAAATAAAGACAACGGGGAAAAAGAAATCGGTGTTTATCCTGTATCACTACTGCCTTAATGTTAAGTTTTTCCTGTGCAAATCAGAAATATTATTCTATTTCTCTTTGAAGAACTGCGGCTCAGGAGTTGTGTGTCAGTGTGCAAAGGGGATGTAAAAAAGTCAGCCGTGATTCCATAGAAACATCCTGATTAGAAGTACCTCTTTTCTTCTGTGCTGCTACGGCACGTTCACATGCCAGCCATGTCCAAAGCAAGCCATCTGCCTCAGCCAAGGGCTCTGTTCCCAAACCCAGGTTTCTGCTCTTTTCTGTTATCAGCTATCCCAATAAGCCAAATTCTCCAAACCCCGGATCAGAAGCCAGTATTATCGTTCAGTCGACATGATGCAAACAGCAAAAAGACATCTGAGATTTAGAGCAACTCTGTGATTTAGACTGACTTGGCACATTCAGGGAAAGCATAAAATCTGAAGAAAAACCTCATAGTAATCACACTTGTTCACAAAGACTATATATATAATTTAGTAAAGTACAGACATTTTTCAGTACCCGATAGATCACATCGAGAGGAGCAATACAAATATTTTGTAGCTTCTTTGGAGCTCTGTCACGTGAATGCTTGCACCAGGTAGTCTTTGGGTAGCACAGCGAACTGTTGGGTTTGGGAAATTTGGGAAAGCACCATCTTCTGATGCAAGTGTATGACTTCAGGAGTTTGCATTATTGGAAGGAGGATCCTTCCAATGTGTGACCCACACGTATGTAAGAAAAATACCTTTTCCTTATGAAAACAGAGACAAGATCCAGTAGCTGCATTAGGATAAGAATTGTTTAGGTAGATGTGATTGGTACTTATACTAGATACTAATAAGACAAATTAATCAAATAAAAGAGAAAGGCTGTGAAAGCAGAATGGCCCCAGGGTTTTGGAAGTGGCTCACAATTCTGCCTGTTCCCACCAGCAGGCTGAATGCTGAGCACCTGCAGAGCAAGGAGGGAGTGAGGCTGTGAAAGGCCAAGTCAACATTTCCAAAATTATACAGCATTTTTAAGCTGAAGTTGGAGGCTTCCAATTAGTGTATTATTTTTATAAATCTGACAATTCTATATAGTAATTCTGCCGGTTGTGGAATCACCATCTGTGCTGTTATTTACCATTGGTCTAGACCTGCACAGACTGAGCTACGCTGGCTCTGCACATCGAGCCCCGCTCTGATCTCCAGTGGTTCCTCCCAACCTGCAGGAGTACTGAGGAGCCCATGATTTTGAAAAAAAAAAAACCTAAAAAAGAAAAAAAAAAAAAATTTAAATCCGTTTCAGAATAATGGGGAAGCCTATTCCCTTTCTCCTCGATTAGATCACTTCCAGCCAGGAAGATTTCACTGCCACATCTATTCTCCTGTGATGCTATAGAACTTCACTCTTCTATGGAAAAAAAACAACCTTCTGTAATACATTTCAATGCAGTAGAAAATCTTTCTAACAGCTGCGTAGATTCTGGCATTCAGGGGGAGTTGGTATGCAAATGTCACATACCAGCTCATCTAATTTAGAGAGCATTAGAGAATTGCTTTACCAAAATTGTCACTGTTTTGAGCTGAAGCACAAGCCTAAAAATATACCTAAGTATATTTTTTGACAGAACTAAATACCTAGCTTTGCAATGTGTAATGGTTTTGCCTTTTTTTTTTTTTNTTTTTTTTTTTTTTTTTAAATCTCTTTTCTTTGTTAGCTGGACAGCTGTCAGGAAAAAAAGAGGAAGAGAAAGGAAATGAAGTGCCTCCAGTGAGGCCCGGGATCCACTGCTCAGTATTTGGGTTGGTTACGTGGGTATTTGTTCTGGCATATCCACGTTGTTGTGCTGGGCAGGGTATCAAAAATTAAACAGCACACAGAACATTTTCCCATCCATTGTTACAGAGCAAACCCTGAGGGCAACCTTTGGTTTATAACACAGGAGTCCCTCGCTGGAAGCTGGAGGTGATAAATTTAAGCTAAAGAAATAGCACATAGTCTCTGCCTCTCTTAAGGAACTTGCACAGCTTGGTATCAAAGAGAGTTTAATGAGCTTAGCAATATGTGAAAAGGATTAAGGGTACAGTCGTTGATCCAGCAAATCACTTGATTACGCACTTAATTCAATAGGGCTACTCATGGTAGTAGAAGTTAAGCACGTGGTTCAGCATTTGGTGGGCAGGATGGTGGTGGGACCAGGCAGGTCATCCCGTGGCTCTGATGCCCCTGCTACTAGAACTGGCCCCACACCTCCAACCTCTAAACCCACGCTCCTCAACTGGGCACACAGTGACGGGGCAGCTGCCCTGCTGCTGCTTCCCTTGTTCCGAACAAGCTCCCAGAGAAGGACCTGGGCGTAGAGCTGAGATGCCCGCGTTGTGCAGCAAATAGGTAAATTAGGATAAAATCTAGAATCATAGAATAGTTTGGGTGGGAAGGGACCTTTAAAGATCATCTAGTCCAACTCCTCTGCAATGAGAAGGGACATCTTCAACTAGATCAGGTCGCTCAGAGCCCCATCCAACCTGATCTGGAATGTTTCCAGGGATGGGGCACCTACCACATCTCTGGGCAACCTGTTCCAGTGTTTCACCATCCTCAATATAAAAAGTTTCTTCCTTATATCTAGTCTAAATCTTCCCTCTTTTAGTTTAAAGCCATTACGCATCACCGAGGCTTCCTGCAGAAGATCTTTGAAAGAGGGCTGGGAAATAAAAGTCCTACGCAACCCTGCAGAGCCCAAAGGGTCGCTTTCTCCCTCTGGCACATCCATCACTGCTCCTGGTTCAGCTGGGATGGATGCTGAGCAGACAACCCTAACGCAGTCCTGCAACACTACCCTTTGATTCCACTAATATTTTTATTTGAAACCAGACAGGAAAACATCAGGGTGGTTTCAGGGTCTTGTGCTTCACAGAGGAGGATGTTTGTCATTGGGGAATTAGAGAAAAACACGGGATGAACAACCTGATAAACTCACAAGTTCCTGCCAGTATCTGGGGCCATCCAGCCCTGGAGACAGGGAGCTGCAGAGAGAACCTCCAGTCATCTGTTACAATGCAGAAAGTCATGTTTTCACAGCGAAAGGTTATTCAAAATCAAACAACAACAAAGCTGTCTGCAGCCAAACAGCAGACTGTTGCAATTAGGAAATGATGTTAGCAAAGCAGCGAGTGGAGGGGATTGACCTGAGAGGGGGAGATCTAAGCTGTTACACTGAGTGCGGAGACACAAGTCATCTTTGAAGGATCTTGGAAGAGTGCCCTGGGGTAAAGCTTTAGATTTAGGGAGAGGGCCTTCAGAGAATCTTATAACTTTTGTAAAATATTTATTTTTGTTATCATCCTGCTGCATAAACCTTTGATAGAAAGTAGGCTTTTTTCCAGCAGCCCAAGAGAACATATATATATATATATATATGCATGTTCTCTTGTCTGGACTATGTTTATTGCATGTTAATTGAGGATTTGAGCAAGCTGTCTGTTATACAACATTTCTCAGCTGCACACTAGAAATAAATCAGGTATAAAAAAGATAAAAACTCTTTACATTAGATATTTTTGTCACTCCCTCCAATACTACACCTGGCTAGACTGCTTGCCCTTGGTGCTAAATAGTAATAAAAGCTAAATCGGGAGGCTTAAGAAAAGAAGATCTTTTAAAACTGACATTATTGCTGATTTATTATTTTCCTACCTAATTTCACCACATTATTTTAATTGTCAGTTTTATTAACAACTGGCATGAAACTGTACATTTAGAGCATCTGCAATGGAGCAGAAGGCTGCCAAGAGCCCTCGTGCACATACTGTGGAATTACACCATTACGGTAAACCCAGTAATGATTATTTTAATAAATATGTTGAGCAAATTTCCTAATTGTTCAAAATCACTTAAGCTTCAGTGAACAGTTCATATTACATCTCAGCTGCAGTGATTAAAACTGATTTACTGACTCATCTGCAGCCAGTTGTTTTCCTAAAAAAATCAGCTGGGTTTTCCTCCTGCTGCTGCTTGGCTTCCACTTTGCACCCTTTGTTAAATGGCACTATCCACAGGGGACAGCAGAGTTTAATAAAGCCTGAAATAGTACAAGCTCGTTAGCTCATGGACAGATTCTGTGCCCTGTGCACTCTGAGCACAGGGAGGGTTGGCAGAGGAACGCTGTCCGGATTCGCAGCTGGCATCCAGAGCTCCGCTGCAGCTGAATGTTTGCCAGTTTGTCCCTAAAGAAGTCCAAGCTCTGGGATTACAGTGTGGGTATTTGGTGACTCAGGGACACCTGACGTTCGTGTTCTTCCCAAAATGGGACACGTTATCTTCCACCAGCTTATAAAACCTTCTGTTTTCCAGCAAGGCATTTTCTACAAGGAAATCTCATGGCTCAGGCAGGCGTGTGCAGGAGGGATGAACAGTCTAATATCCTGTGAGGGCTCTTCCCCAGCTGAGCAGACTGTAGCTGGAATGCGAAGAACAGACTTGGTGGAAACCACCACCACCGTTCAGATTTCCAGATGTTTGGCTGGTTTGGGTTGCTCACCCTTTAAGGGGTTCTGCGTGTCAGTTATACAACCTACATGGGCCCTGCCATGAAGGATAAATCACAGCGGGCAGGAAGATAGCATTGATGCTGGATGTAAATTCTGGAAGAGAAAAAGCTAAAGAGTTGACCTAATTGAGGTTAATTACATTGAAGTAGATTTGCAGTAAATCAGTGAAGTATCTTGGTACTGGGGATGAAAGAAAACCCCAGAGCTTCCCAGCTGCTACCCCAAGATGCTCAGGAGTGAAACCAAGAAGACAAAAATATATATTTTTTAGCTTTGTGAAGGCAAGGCTGGTGACAGATGCAGGCAGAAAAATAGAAAAATAGTTTTGAGCTGGACTGAATCAGTACAGCTCTGCTGAATTCTGCCTTTTAAGATCCGAGTGCTGTAATCTCATAGGATGCTGCAAAATTCATAGTGACACAACGTTGTATCACCTTTCCTTCTACAGAGTGACTGCTGTCATCTAAGAACAGCTTCAGTTCAAATGTACCTGATTTCTCAGTGTCCTGATTCCCCACCGAAACCAGATGACTAAGCAGAGGCCACAGCAATCCTTGCAGCATCACCTGCAGGCTGCATCCCTCTAACCCACACCATTAAGATCAAGGTAAAAAATGAAAGAGAAGCTCCAGCAGATGCTTGCATTTTTTCATGGCCTAGAAAATCTGTGGCAGCACTAAAACCAAGATCCTGCATTTCATGTCAATTTAGTACACTGGCCCCTAACTTTCTAAGCAGTTAATGGTTTAAGCAGCAACTGGATTAAAGGACAAACGTCAATTTATGAAACAGCGTGACAGCTGTCCTCTTTCAGGCCAGTGTAGCAGAGCCCAAGATAAGGTGCTAGGATAAGTTCCAAAGGTCAAACAGATAGATGAAAATAATATTTTACAGAAAACAGGCACTTGGACAGATGATTTCAAACTGGGATCCTTTAAAAAAGTGCTTATTTGACAGACTGGAATATTTTTCAAAATGGCATAGTATATAAAGCAAGGGAAACCAAGAAGGAGAATGAAATACAAGAGGAAGGGATAACTAAAACCAGAAAGAAGGACAGCAGGATTAAGTACAGTGAACATGTCTAGAACTTGAGTTTATTTTTTATACGGATACTCTTTACTCCAAAACTTTAGCATTCCTTGGGCCTAAAAGTCTCTCTGCGAATAAGAGGCTGTGGAAATTGTATCATTTCCACTACATACTGAGAAAATGATTCTGTTTGGCTCTATAAGTAAAGGAAACTAGACATTTTGTCCAACAAGTAAATCCATGCTATTTTTAGCTGACTTTCTTTCCCTGAAAGAAGTATAAATCACTAAAGGCAAATACAGAGCATTAACTGGAATTTACTAAAATTATCTTGAAACGGAAAAAGATGATATCATACCAGAAAAGTTTGAATTTATTAGACATCCTCTGGGTTTTAACACCAGTTCACAGCTTCATGGAACAACATGTCAGAGGTACACACTGTTACTGTAGGAAGATGAACCAAGTGCTCTGTCCTCTAGCATCAACAGGAGGATGCCCTTGATTTGTATTTGGGGTCAAACCAGGAGATCCTTTTGGCCATCAGTCTGCATAAAGGCCAAGTGTCCATGGATACCCATCTATCCAGAGGGTAGCTCACTGGGAATGAAGTCCAAGCAGGCTGGCTGGGGACTGATTCTGAGCAGGCAGGCAGGGAGCAGGAACTGCAGGTGATGGTGCAGATGATGGGCTGCACTTACCTGCACTAGTCCCAAAGGAAGGAAAAGCACCGAGAACTCTTTGAATTTCTGAACTATGAAAAATATCAACAAAGCCATTGCAGCAACCAAGAGTTTCAGTGGGAAATAAGAAAAAACCTGCCTTTTTGCCAGGAAGAGGAAGGAGTACATACAAGTAGGTTGCACCACAGCACCCTGACCGTGTCTCCTGGCCAGGTTTGGGGCTGTTCTCCCAGTTACCTCAGCATATTGAACGTTCTTGTCCTCAGTCAGTACAAAAACCCTCTCTATATAGAGAAATACAAATCGAACATAGAAAGTGAACTTAATATAGTGCTACATGTGACATTTTCCAGTTGTTTAAAGTTATTGATGACCATGCGTAAGTTAAGGAGGTGTCAGAGTGACAGAAATGTTTATATCCCAGAAATTCTGCAAATGATAAGGCATCAGTGTTATTTAGGGCCATAGGAATTTGCTATATAGCTAAAGCAGACATTCAGAGTCAAGAAAAATGAGTGTAAGAAGATGTGCAGATTTGATGAGTTTGCTGCTGCGCAATGTGAATATTTACATGAAATAATTAGCTGTAGTCTTGTATATGTCAAATCCAATTTGCATTCATAAATTACACCCAGCAAAGACAGTGACACTGGAAGAAAATGCCCAGAAATGTTAGGAGCCATAAAGATGCAGAGTAAACACTGAAGCATTTAGTTATTCAATTTCTGACATTACCAGGTAATTACAATTTGAATCATTCCTTGGATGTTTTTTATGAATATAAATCAACCACAACACGCAGAAAAGCTGCTGGTTGGAGGCATTTGACTTGTGTAGACATATGGCACTTACATGTGACTCACAGTGACTACAGAAGACAAGAAGTTGTAACAAGGATAGAAAAACATTCACGGGATCTACTGCAGAGTTGGGAAAATCTAATTCTAAGGTTATTACAGACATTTGCAATTCACACTTAAAGATGTACTTCATTCTCAGTAGGTATCAAACTTGTTAACTCTCTTGGAACAACCACTATCATCCATCCTAACAACAAATACCTTGGGACCTGAAGTTCTCTACCATCTTCTTTCACTGTTTCATTATCGCTTGTCCTCACATTCATACTGGCAGCTTCTGACAAGGAGTAGTGTACACACAAAAAAATCAAGTATAACCTCATATGTTTTTATTTCTACTTAAAAACACACTAAACACAAAACCCCAGCAGACACTCAACAGTTCAGCTGCTTTCTTATTGACAGTCCCTAGGAAAAATATTAAAGTCTTCTTTTATTTTTAAAGTTATAGGAATACCATGCTGATGGTCCCAAAATGCTTCCAAGCATTAGTGGGCACAAGGCAAGAAACAGTTCTGAGGATTTCAAGCTTCCATCCTCTGCTCGAAGTACTAGGGTGACCTGGGGTTTAGCAAAACCCAGATTAGTGACCCTGTAGGGTTTGTGTGGATGGAAAACAGAGAAACTGGAGGTGAGCAGAGAAGCAATGTGTAGCCTCAGAGGCAGAAATCTTCATTCCGGGCAGGTCTTGCTTGCTTTCTTCTGCCATTCCTCCTTCACCTGCCTGCCAGTATGCTCTGCTTTAGCCACAAACCTTTTCAAATAGAGGAAGGAACTTGTTATGGTATATTTTGAAAATTAATCTCTGTGGCAGCGGCTCTGCTTACAATGCCTTGCACATGCATAGCTATAATCAAGAAAAATTCATCTCAGCATTAAAAATACAGGAATGCTCAGGAAATCTCAGAAGCTGCTTCCAGTGCTCTGCCATTTCCCAGTACACTGAATTCAGTGGGACTAATCTGACTTGTATCTGTCTCACTTACATGATGCGCTCACATATACACACAGACAAATGATGGAACCTGCAAATAAATAAGCCCCTAAACATCCCTTGTTCGTTGGTTTAATTTTTCACCCTGTGTTTGTGTAGAGAAAAAAGCAACACATCAGAAGCCAAGACACAAATACACCTGTGCATTTTCATAGTTTTATTATAATCAAAGCAGCAGCCGTGCTTGCAGGGAACGCTGCCAGCTCCTGCTCTATCTGAAGCATATTTATTGTCAGCTGTCATTAGCAGGGCTTGCAGCTGCTTCGACTTAGGTTATTGATTGATTATAGGATATGACGGAGTCTAAGGCATGAACTAGTTGTAAACTGTTGCCCAAATCACACTCTTTCTTCAACCAAAATTCCCACTTATTTCCATGAGATACTGAAGAAAATAAAAACATCTATAAAAGCAACAAGGTTGGCCCTGCTTGTAGTTATTTGTGCAATGAGAACAAACAAACAAAAAACCCTCTAAAACTTGCAATATATTTTCTTGTAGGTAGCAATTTGATGCAACGTGCATGAGGAAGCCAACCCGCCTTGATAGACTGGCAAAGTGGGTTTCCCTGAGAAGCCCTGACCGCAAGTGCTGGCAGCTCTGAGAGTCCCCCAGTGCCACCACTCCTCAGAGGAGCTGGTGCTCCCAGCACAGAGCAGGCAAGCACATGTTCTAATCTGACTTTCCATGGTCGGGGGATTAATCATAAGAAGTTTGGCATTTCCTAAGTGGTGGATAGGCTCGATGGCATCATGTGATACTGCCTGGAGATAAACTTTAAGTATAGCTAGGATTTAGTGAAAGTGGATTTATTTGAAGTAAAATGTTTCACTTTAATGTAAGCTATAAGCAGAAAGTTCAGTAAAGTCCCACAAAGGGAATAAGAACTGGAACATTTGTGTCAGCAAAGAGCACACAAGCAGGCATTTATGTTGTGTAGGTCTGTTAAATACTTAAGCCACAGCAGTCCCTTTCATTACATCCACTAATTCTTGCTAAATTCTGGGTGGAACAGAGAGCACAAAAGCACTGAAAGCTCAATTTCTTGCCAGGCTGCAAATCCTGCCCTGTTATCCCTACCAATGCTACAAACACGTGTAGACACCCGTATCAGTCTGGGAGAGTTGTGGCAGTTAGATGCATTGGCAAGATTAGAGCATACGTGGACTAAATGGGGTGCAAAGCCAACCGCATCCTGGGCTGCAGCAAAAGAAGC